>LOJH01038957.1:0-14940 GCA_001685095.1 Ellobius talpinus | reverse complement strand
CTGACCTAATGGGCCAATCAGCTTTATAACTTATAGAGACCTCTGTGTGATTTTTTGGGGGCTTGATGGCTGTGTGGAACTGGGTGGGACAGAAAACCCCAACAAGCAGGCCCTGTTCATGTTACAGCTTTTGTTCTGTGACTCATTGTGTTTATTCAAGGCTATACATGTAGGCATGTGTGTGAGTTATTCTTTGGAGCATAAGTAACCAACTAGTGGTTTCATTACTGAAGGTAATAATTTATTTTCCCCCAGCAGGATACCACAACCTAGCACAGCTGCCCTGAATAGAATTAATACCAGCAGTCTCTCTCTCATCTACTATTGAATGGATATAGGCTCAGTGTTATGCATACCATGTTCAGGCAACTGCAAGTGCTTTGATTTCCTAAGTGTCATGATCTTGCCATTATCATAAAATAGCAGTCATTTTCATTTGTTCATTATCCTAATTTTATATTTCTCTGCTTCCTTTCCTTAGATATCCTCTGACCATTAGAGTGAGTGATACGGCATATTATTTAAAGTTGTGTGTTTGACAGTCTTCTGTTTTTAGCATCTTGTGCAATCAAGTCTCTGAATTAATCAATGAATGAGACAATGTCTTACTATGTAGCCTAGTATGGTATCCTTTCTCTTGCAAATCTAGAATATAAAATGAGAAAGCTGATTCCCCTGTTTTTGCATTCAACTTCTTCTATTTTGTTATTATGTAACAATTGCTTTAGCTGATCAAAATTAAATTGAAGATGTTGGCAAATTTAAAATGTCCTTTAGAAATTTCTATGAAGGTTATAATTGGGTAGGGTATATTTTATATCTTGTTTATAATAAATATAAATGATTTTTCTAGTGGTTGATTGATAAAATTGCCATAATTTAAAATTTTCAAAGATACCTTCTACACAAAATTCATACCAATGCTGAGCATGATAGGACACATGATTAATTCATTCTCAGACACAAATGATGGCAGGTCTCTAAGTTAGAGATCTACCTAGTCTACAGTGGGAATTCCAGTATATCCAGGGTCACATACAGAAGCCTTGTCTCAACCAAACCAAACCAAACCAAAAACAAAACCCATACTAGCCAGTGTTTATATTTATATTAAAACAATTAATAATTGTACTTATAAGTTAAAAACGCACAGGATTGAAAGCCCATTTTCACCTACATGAAATAGGAGTATAGAAATTAGTATTTTATTCTTGAATTGAACATTTACTGGTTATTTTTATATGGATAAAATTATTTGTGTGTTCCTTTTTACAATTGATTGCACTTAATTCTAAGCATATAACAGTTTTTGAAATATACATGAAAATTTCTTGAACATTTATTCAACACACTCTTGAAAAGCCTTTCATGTCAAGGCATATTCCAATATCACACAACAGAGCCTGCTAACTTCTAACACTACAGAATATTTTTGAAATATTCACGAAAGCCCTTTACATGACAAATTATGGGTTTAGATTTCATCAATGAATATCTAACCCTTAAAAGTGAAATTCATATGCAAATCTATTCCAAAGGAAGAAAAGGTTAGACATCTGCTTTTATTCAGAATTAAAGGATCTATGTAGAATAGGAAAAAGAAAGAAAAAGTCAACATAATACAATGAAGGAAGAAAGCCATTAAAATCAATTTGATAAGTTGTCAAAGGAGTAATTTAAGGTATGATTGAGTCACTTGTTAAAAATAACCAACAGTTGGCACGCTGTAAAGAAATTCTGCAAAGGCAACAGTCAACTTTCTTATCTAAAGTCTTGTCTACAATTAATACAGTCAATATAATAGAGTCAAATGAAATATCAATAACCACTTATCCCTCTTTTGTTTCTTTGTAATTTCTAGTCTTCATCATTTTTTGGTAATTTACAGTAACATGAATATTCGATATTTTCTTTTAGCATCACAAAACAATATGAATCAATTTTGTTAAAATAGCATTCTCAAAATTAAATTTGCATATTCACATGAGTTCATGATTATATTAGAATTAATCTGGTTTGTTATTTCAAATTTTTATTTTATTTTGCTAAATATATTTAGTAATCTATCCTCTCAACAAAAGTTTAAATGCAAAACATATTACAATGGATTATAGGTACAATATGGCAAAGCAGAAATTTGTACCTTATTCATGCGATTACATCTATAAACCCTCTCTTTAATCTTGCCTTTAATTCAATGAATTTGGCCACTGTAACACTTCAGATAACTGATCATGCACTTGTGCATACATATACTCTCTGTACAAACATTTATGTGAAGGACAGATATGAAAAAGGACAAGGGTGTATTTGGTAGTATTGCCTTTTCCCATTGCTGTATTTGTTTTCTGTTTCTTCTCGGACTTCATCCTAGANTGTTATCAGACTTCATCCTAGAAGGTACTTACTGTTATCAGACTTCATCCTAGATGGTACTTACTGTTACCAGACTTCATCCTAGAAGGTACTTACTGTTATCAGACTTCATCCTAGACGGTGCTTACTGTTACCAGAGTTCTATGTACAGTGATAGGGAAGAAGACCAGGGCAGTTGTTCCACATCAAATTTGGGAGATTTACTTTATGTGCCCAGTAATTTACCAGAACAAAGCAGACAAAATAATAAGAGTTGAACATGTCAGCTTTTAGTTACTGGTGTTTACCATTGCTGATCACTCAAAGCCTAAGCCCCTCCCTACAGAAAAATCCTTCTGACTGAAATACTGTAATCCCAATGCTGCTAATTTCATTATTTTTCCAAAAGCCTTTGCTTCTTCCCTTGCCATAGCTAATAAAGCAAACTTATTTTTATTCTGTTTATGTCTAGTCAAGTTGATACTTAGAGATGACTTATGGTAGAAAGATAAAAATAAATTTGTAATACCCATCTTTATCTGAAACTAATTTGAGTCACCATAGATCTTTCTTGGGTTCTTTAATTTAGCTTGTTATTGATTGTCTCAGCAGATGGTAAGAAATATTGACTTAATTAGATATATTAACAATAAATAAATAACTTTGACTTTGAAACTGATATTGTTCTTATCCTCAGTGAATCTTATAAAGAATAAAAGAATTTGATATATGGAGAAGATAGACCATCTGTACATGTACAATTAAAAATAGCTAAAAATACCTGTGGTTCTTATTTGAATTTGTGTGGACAAATGCACACATTATTCAAATTTTATGACTTCCAATCACAATGAATGAATGTCAGTGTTAGAAATACCACAGACAAGAATCAAGTATCATAGTGGTCTTAACCAAAATTATTTTTTATTGTTCTTTTTACTTATTCCATGCTTCACATTAAATTATTGATGTTAAGTAAATTAAATGTTTTAAAATCAAGTTTGTGTATTGTGTAAATTTGAGTAAATAGCAGTGATGTTCTGGATATTAACAATATAGTGATACCATTTTCAATATATTTACTTTACAGTACCTCTATCTTGCAGTAGTATAAGTACTTGAGTATATGAGTCTTTCTTCTATAAGTAAGATTCATTGAAAAGTCAAGGCTAACAGTCAGAATCTTCTAAATGACACTGAATGCTGGATAATTCATTAGAGGGCTCTTCTTTTTGGAAGATTATTTCTCCCATTCTTAGCAATGTTTACTTGATAATTCTTTGTCCGCAATTGAGGCCCCATGAAATTCCACCTTTCACATTAGAATGTCCATTGGTGCCTTTTTTTCCGATCTTTTGGACAGCCATGTTATAAGACTTCATGGTTAAAGTTTCTCTGACACTGAAAGGAGACACAGTCTCACAAACTATTTTCTAGGCCTCAGACTACTATCATCTTTCTGTTCCCTCATATGCAATGATATTCGAGTCTCAGTTGCCCTTAAAATATTTAAATATAAGTAACATTGATGGACTACAAAAATTGTACTTATCTACTTAGAAATTTTATATATATACTAAAAGTGGCAATGAATTTGAGAAAGAACAAGAAGGGCTTTATGAGAGGAGCTGGAGGGAAGAGAAAAAAAGAGAAATTATGTGATTAAGTTTAATTTCAAAGAAACCTATTTGAAAATACACAGAAGTTGTCATTCAAAACTACTCCACAAAAATGTGAAAAAACATTCATTTGTAAACCTTTTTTACTTGATAAATTTTCATACTTTATAAATTTGTAAATTTGTATGTAGTTTATATATTACATAAACTATCATAATTGATAAATTTATATGTTGAAATGCAAATCTGAAGAATAAATAAGAGAATAAAATAGAGACAAAATGTCACTGTTTAAGGAAAGTACAAACACAATGTGGAGTAAAGGGCATGCTATGCTTCTTATAGAAACACAGATTAGGAAGAGAATTTGTTCCAGGTATATGATAGTGAGAGGGAAGGTATTGTTATTTCAATAAGATTAGACAGAAGGAGCATTTTCTTAAGACAATGAGGAGCTTAGAGTATGTTTGATTACCTAATGATCATGCAGGGAAGGAATATTGATCCTTTATGGTTAGGTAGTAATGAGCTGATCTTCCTTTATTTTCTTTAAAAGTTTCATTGCAATACCATCAACTCTCATTGAGTTATTCTATTTAATACAATTTGATGTTATTTAGTATATTTCATCAACATGACACAAAATGTTTCATATTCATAAGATATATTGGTCTTCACTTTCTCCCTAAGTTTCTCCTTTACTGTATGATGAGTTCTCTATTTGTGTACTAATTTTTCACAATACCAAGATTATAGCCTGACAACTTTCTTCTGGATCTTTAATGCATATATAACTTTTAAAGGATTAAAGTTGTTTTTTTGATATTACGTACATATCCATAATATGCTCTACATGCTCTCACTCTGTTCATCTATTGTCTTCTTCAGGCCCTGCTATCCTGTCTCGCCTCTCTAGGTACTTTTTCCATAGTCTTACTGTTTTGTTTTTTTTATGACCCTCTTATTTTAAACAGGACTCTCTGTGTGGCCAAGGGTTTAGAACTGTTTATTATTGGCTGGTGGGTTCATCTTTTGATATATAACTAAAGGTAAAGACTGCCTAACCTTAGATCCATAAGATGTCAATAATTCATCAGAGAGGGGTAAGGCCCCATAATCCTTTTCCTACCCTCTATAATTCATGACTGGCTTTTGACATCTCCAGTATTCTATAGGCAACCCAGATTGTAGTGAGATCATATTTCTAATGGCTATCTCATGCTTGAAGTTAATATTGTGCAGCCTCTCTACCTACCTTCCAGCTCTTATATTCTTTCCATACCCATTTCTAAAATGTATTGATAGTTTAAGGTGTTCCAAATTTATAAAATTTTCAGTATTGCAAAGTTTAGTACATGTGTACATACTGTACCTTATTGATTAATTAAGAAAACTCCAATTTATTGTTAGCACATTTTAAAAATATTTTCAGTTGCATAATTATTCCATCAACGCATTTCTCATCTATTATTTCTTGATCATTCTTAAGTCTTTTGTTTCTGATTATCCAGTTTCATTTCAAAGAGGTTATATTAGTCCATACTTTCAACTTAATTTAGAAAGAAGACAGTTATTCCCTTTATATGAGTTAATTAGTGAATTATTTCTCTAGTTAATAAAAAATGTAGTTGGTAATTACGTATTACATTTTTACATATTATTTGAGTTCATTGTAATTTGTGTAGGTCACAATGAACAATCTCTTACTAAGTCTACAGTTAAATTTAAGGCACATGGTCCTACTCTCTCACTTGTTTTTAGAAGAGTCAATTTACAATGATTCACTGTAGATAATTGTTTAAAATAACCTCTAGAATAAAATCTATGGGTAGAAAACATAAAAGGTTCTACTTCTATGTCTGATTTGATCAAAAACTATTGCTAGGCTTGGATGACTCTTCCTTAAAGAACCATGTGTTAACTAGTAGTCTCCTATTGTGTGTTTTGGGGATAAGGCAGAATTCTTAAGAGGTATAGACCAAATAGAAAACTTGACATCATGAGTGTGTGTCTCTAAAGGAGATAGAGGATTTCCTCATTTTTGCCTTTCACTTTCCAAACCTATTTGTAAGTCCATACATGAAAGTAGTCGTGATTATGGGATACTCCATGAGCAGAGTTAAAGTTAAGCTCTAGACAAATCAAACAGGAAATAAAATCTCTAATTTATAAACCAAATTAAACCTTTTTTTATTTTATTTTCTCAAAATAAATTAGGTC
This sequence comes from Ellobius talpinus, assembly GCA_001685095.1. Lineage (NCBI taxonomy): Eukaryota > Metazoa > Chordata > Mammalia > Rodentia > Cricetidae > Ellobius > Ellobius talpinus. The sequence continues at coordinate 8,746 of LOJH01038957.1, read as the reverse complement.
TTTGTTCATGAAAAATTATCTATGTATATTTACATAATGCAAGCCCAATATGAAGACAACAGCACATGAGATTGGAAACGGTGATCAGTGAAGGTTTATTCAGAAATGCAAATAGGAAGTTGTACATGAGTGTGTGCTTAGGGGGTGTTTGAGATGAACTTTTAAAGATACCGTGATCTACTGTCACCTGTGGGATTGCTAAAGTCAGGCTAGACACTTAGATTGTTTACCAGACTAAAGGCCTCTAACAGGTTTTGAAACTATCAAAATACGATTTCTCCATGTGTGGGGTACATTTAGATAGCGTTGCCTTACAATATCAAGATTTAGTAAATCTGCTTAAATTTAATCTCCTGCTTTTGTTTATTTTCAAACATAGACATACATCTAGGGGATAATAAACACTACAAGATCCTAAAATCAATGCATAAAGACCACAACTGACTTTTTAATCTTAAATGATGAGTAATTCAGTTAGGGGATATGGATGTGAATATATATGTTCGTAAAATATTGACAAAAATATTTTAAAAATTGTATAGTATTTTAGACAATGATTACAGTAAAACAAGAACACAGGTAATCCTTGCTATTATTATTGCACATATATTGTAAATATTATTTACTGCAAAATTTATGATCATAAATTTTATAACATACATAATAGAAATTTTAGAAAAAAGTTATATTCCCCCCATTGTGAAGAACATATTAATTAAATCATTTGCTTCATATTTTTACTATTTTGCATACTAAACAAAACTGAATTGAAATTTATTAAATAGCACATTTTACGTCTTTATCTAAATGTAAAGAATGACTTTTGTACAATATTGCATTTCTATAAATAGTTTAAAACATTTTTACCAACAAGAGTAGTTAAAGGGAATCAGTATTATTTGAGAAAAGAAAATAAGAGCTGAGCAGCAAGCCCAGAGGCTATGGCATGTATATTATCTTACCTGGAATCTTTTCATTATGAGGTCTAAAAGAATAGCTGTTCTTTGAGGCTGAGTGAATATAGCACTAATTTCACTTCCTAATTTCAGGTTCTTGTATATAATTACTCTCTCTATGAGTGTAGAGTGCAGGGTTTTCTGTTACCTTGGGCATGAGCTTTAATTTAAATCCTCAGATTTCCAAAATTCTAATTTAAACTGCAGAGCAGTACAGCTATGAACAGATTGTTCTCCTACAAATGGGGTTTATAATTTGTGAATCCCAAATGAAACAAATCATTTAGTAGAACTCAAAGAAGCCAGTTACTCTGTATCTTTTTAAGGAAAAGAAAAGCTTAAATACTATTCTGAGAGCACAATCAAAAATAAGAACAGGGAATTACCCTTAAATCTTATGCCCAAGGGTAATTTGAATGCACTCCTTTGAAGAAATATTAATAAGTTAAGTAAAAGAAATAGACAAGTGAAAGGAGTCAGAGAACTTTAGTTTTATGTAGCTGATATGTCTCGATTTATATTGAGGAGGAAGAGTTCTTACAGCTTAGTTTACCAAGTGCAAGTAGGATGTCACTATCCTTGTGATAGAGAAAGCAAGCTATTTCCACATAAAATTCTTCAAAGCTTCTAAAATGTCAGATGTCAAAATTACACCACTCATTTGCCTTTGTTCTTTCTTATCGGCATGGCCAGACTATAAATTAGCCTTAGTATCAATGAGAAACATTAAGTGTAATAAGATAATGGATGGAAGGAAAGTAGTCTTTCCTAATATTCAAAATAAATGCTTACCTGAGACACAAACAATTGCATTACAAGCAGAAAGTGAGTACATACTGGTAAAAGAGAGAAAGTTAGACTCAGACCATGGAGTCATGTGAATTCCCTTTGTGGGTGGTGACTTGGAATTTATAAATATATGAGAATTTCTAGTAGAAACTTCATAAAGTTTGAAATAAACACTGTGCCCCTTCTTAACTTCTCTATACTACTGCTAGAAGTAGTACTTTATCAGCCATAGTAAAAAATTTCTGTTCAAAACCTGTCTATACTGACAAAAACTAGTTATATAGGATAAAAACCTACATCACAGAATATTTCCTGAATTCCAAATTAGTTCTAGAACTAGGAAAAGCATCATTTGTTTGCTCTAATATTGCAATTATTTAAAATATGTGCATTTTATTTGTCTTGAAATTATAAGGTAAAGGAGAAAAGTATGGATATTCTGTTTGGTTTATTTTATTTAATTTGCACTGCTAATGTTTGAACTCATGGCCTAGTACATCTCATTCCAGTCCCTGAACCAAACATACTAAAAGGACTTTTGCAAAATTAAGTCATGATGGTAAGCAGGGTGTACATATAAGAAGTACCATGTAACCATGGTTACCTCTACCCTGAAGAATGTGGCTACCTCCTTGAACTAGTCCTCTGACCGCTATTCTCACACTGGGGTATGCATACGTTCTCTCTCCACACACAAAGACTGGTTGGTTTTAATGTGAAATATAACAATTTAAACTTGACGAAACTCAGTGTGTCTGTCTGTAAAACCCTTACCTGAAATAGCAATTCTGTTCATTTAGGCAGCTCTCAACTCTTCCAAGGTGTTTCTCAACTTCTGTTTCCTCTTTAAGTTCGTATGATGATTTTAGTTTTAAAGCACAAATCTCTATGAGTAATAATTTCTCTATAATGCGGTCCTTGCATTGGTATCTTAAACTTTAAAAACTGTATCTTTCTTGACCTGATGATATATGATACTATCAATGATCTGGTAGTAGTCACAGTAAAAATCTTAAAATAAATGTGTGCATGTTCTAACTCAATTTATATTTGATCATTTCATTTTCCGTTTTGTTTTGTATTTAACATTTTGAGAAAAGATCTTGCTATGCAATCCTGGCTATACTGGAAGTTTCTGTATAAACCAGAATTACTTCAAATTTGTCAACATGCACCTGACTCTCAATTCCCACAGCTGGGTCTACAGGTGTGCAGTTCCCCCAAACTCAAATAAAATTTTCCATTTGTTAACCTTCTTTAACTCAAAATAACTATCAATCAGTAACCTTTTCATTTCAACTGTTCTTGTGAAAATAATACCTTTTTGAGTTTTAAAGACTCCTCACAGAATTTTATAAATGTTCAATTTACTCAACTCAATAACTTGCAGAGAATCTAACAAAGGGGAATTTCAAAACTTTCTATATTAAAATTATTATTTCCTTAGTGCTTTTAGAAGTAAAAATGTATACATATTAAACAGCCACAAATCTTTTCCTCTAAAATTTATATTTTGTTCTACTGTTATAGAGTTATGTCAAGATGAGCCCTGGTGGTGAAAGTTTACAAAAAGTAAGGACATCTTTTTTCTTATTAATAATATTTTGATAATCTTTTAGAATTTTCATATTAATTTTAGTTTATTTTTCAATTTCAATTTACTATTCTAAGTGAATTTTCATTTGATTTAAACTGTTTTTAATGATTAATGACAAAAATATTTATAATAAATAAGAGTTTTCAAATATGAGATCATGAAATACAGCCAGAAGAAAATGTCCCGTAAAAAGGTGTTATCCTCCCAGATGTGGGGAAGAGATGAGAATAAATAATATAAAACATCAAGAGAAAATACAGCCCTTGCAGTAAATGAGAATCAGAGACCTAGACTACATGGTAGATAATACAACCCCACATGAAGCACAAAATTAATCACTGTGAACATGTATACCTTTTCTGTTAAATATTATTTTGAATTAGTAAATGTTATCAAAAATTAACAAAATATTCTGTAGAATTAGTTAAAATAAATGTAAAATAATAACAACCCACAGAAAAACTAACAAATTTTACTGTAAACAGAAAAAAAATCTAGAATGAAGTGACAAATAGTGAATATAAATCAGAAAGTCAGAAAAGAAAAGAAGAAACAAAAGGAATAAAACTAATCAAAGAAAGATATACTTGGAAATGAAAGGTCAAATTTCTCTAATTCTTTATGCAGAAATATATTATGAAGCACAAAAGAACACTAGTTTTGTAAAAGTACTTTTCTTTAAAATAAAATTAAAAACAAGCATTAGGGATCATTATCAAATAAATACATAGAACCAAAATATACAAAGTAGACTTATTGAACTTAATTGAAATAGAAGCAAAATTATTACAATAAGGTACATTATTTAATGAAGATCTTTGAATTCCTAAAGACAATAGATAATTTCTTTGCTAGGAACTCTACAAATACTTTTATTTTAACTATTTTTAATTTAATATTATTTTTTAGGGAACTTTAAGTGTAAAAGATTTTAAGACTTGAACAATTATTCAGAAGTTAGCTTCAAGAATATAATTCAAGGAAGACTTTCTATTTTTCCTGTTTGTTATTAGACATATTTAATGATATTATGAGAATGAAAGTGCAGCATATGAGATTCTGATTTACTATCAAGTGGCTTCCAAGTACTATTCTTCACAACAGTTGATATCTATACATAAAGTTCAAGTACTTTTTTAACTATCTATTTATTTATTATAGAAAGGTTAAAAATCTTTAACAGTGGCTACATTCAGTCAGAATGCTTACAACAACAAATCTGGGATTTAAACCAAATAAAATATACACAAGATATACCGAGGAAGGGAAAATATTAAAAACCACTGATGAAGAGATTGTAAGGAAAGCAATGTCACTCACACTGGAGAGATGGCTGACACTTTTTTTATAATGATCAATTTAGGCAGTCTTTTTGATCATTACATTAAATAATGATCAATTTGAGAGGAAAGTTAATAATTAATTTTCCCTTAAAACATTAGATAAAATATTTAAAGGCAGTATGAAGGAAGAAGTAGATGAATCAAATTATAAATTATTGGAGACTTCTCAAATCCATCAGACTATTCTGAAATTGCATAGTTTTTCTTTACTGTCTGTGTCATATTTTACTTATGTCAAATGTATAATTTAAATGGAATAAAATTCCATTGATATAGAAAGCTTCATGTGTGTTTAAGTTCTTTTTTATTGCAGATATACTTAACCATTAACCAGTATAAATGTATGCCAGATTATTTATAAATAAAACAGTCTTCAAAAGTGATATTGGATAATTTCATTCAACTAATTATTTTAAGGGACAATAATCTTCAGACTGGATACCTGGTACTTGTTGTGCTGGTCATTGCTCTGGATTATATCTGGTTACATTGGCATGGTTTTTCTCTCCCTAGACTGCTCCCATAGCACCTTCAGAAAAAATGAAGCTTAGTAATTATCAAGAGGCTTTCAAGTCATTTCCAGTTAGACTTCTCAAGTTGTGTCAAAAGTATTTTGCGTCTTCAGCAGTAGAATCTTACCTTCACAGAGACAATCAAGGGCAATGATAATAGTCTATAGTAATTTGAGAATCTTCTGAACTCTCTTTAGTTCCCTTCCTTAAAGGGAAGGTTTAAGTGCCTTTTTGTTAATTACTCTATTGCACTGTGCAAATATTTCTACTTATATTACCATCCCTATTTTCCAAATGCAAAACAAAAATATTGTTTCTATAATACTTTCCAAATTACAGGCTTAAAAATGTCACATTTTTCATACTAAAACCAATGAAAAGCAGAGATTCAGTGAAACATGTTTAATAAAAGCTCAGAGAGAGAAATTGGGGTTCAACCTGAGGGTCAGAAAAGCAAAATAACCAGTCATTGGCTCTTACCTCGACCTCAGTCAGCAAACATCGATCAGGCCTCCAGGAGTCTCAGAATGAGATTGTGTTGTGAGCTGTCTCCTCCCATATTTTAATCCTCTCTAGGGCTGGGACTAAAGGTGTGGACCACTGGGATGAAAGGCATGCACTGCCAGGTTTCTGTGGCAACTAGTGTGGCTTCTGGAATTAAGGATGTGTGTTACCACTGTCTAGTCTGTAAGACTGACCAGTGGGGCTGTTTTACTCTCTGATTTTTCAGGCAAGTTTTATTTGTTAATATACAAATAAAATGTTACTACATTTCCCCCTTTTGTCTAAAATGAAAAAGATGGCTATAAATAATGTAAGAAAAACTATATGTAATAAGTAAAATAACTATACATAATATATACAGGTAATAAATATATTAAGAATATCTAGTCCATTTGCATTTGACATATTCAGAGAAAGTATTCCATATCTATCCTATCTTGGTGAGTACAAAGTCCTGTACTTAATTTACTTTATATCATAACTTGCTTTCTTTTTCACTCAATGAAGAAAAACTATAACTATCTAATTTTCAATGCCCTCAGAGATTTAAGAAGGAAATAATATTAGCTGAGTAAGCAGGAAGCACAAAGCAAGTGACTTACAAATAATGTGATTAATGACAGAAACAGCTGGCTGCCTGGACAGTAATGAAAATTCCTCGGCAACATTGAGGCATCTATCTTTGGCCCACAGTCCTATCACGTCTGACAGACTTTTCTGGGAAGCAGGACATTCTGAAGGGCATCCCCTCCTTGTCTTGACTATGTTTAGCAGTCACTTTCTTTTGTGTCCTACTTGTCTAATTAAGATAGCATACTATCAGCAGTTAAAACAAGGATCTTATCCTGCCCAGTGAGTTAATTTTGCCACAATGAAAGTAAACTCCATGTGGAGTTTCTTCAATGCTCATTATCTTCTCTGAAACAGACTTTGCTGCCAGGAGCAGACATGTCTTATTTTTATTAAAAATAAAATGATCTAGGTTACTAAAACATCTTAAATGCCATACTATATAGATCTCTGAAATGTTTGAAGATGACCTTTCTATCTAAAATATATCTTTGATCTTGAATGTAAACCAAATGTGACTGCAAGTTTGATTATACTTAGTGAATAATTTTCCAGGACTAGAAATTTGTATTACAGTGTTAAATATAGGTACAATACCTTGAACAAGAGAAGAAATATATGTACAGTATGATCTAACAAAATTAATTTCAAATTTGTATCAATATACAAAATGTGTATGCAATATACAAAAGTCCAATACAATGTAAAACATTTAAAACTAGCAGTTGCTTTTTTAAATACAATATTTTTCAAGAATAGTTTTTTTTATTTTTTCATTAGATATTTTTTTAAATAGCAATCCAAATTCTCACTAACTCCCCTTCTCCCATTTCCTCTATATACCTTCCTACTCCATCGCCCTCTAATTCTAACAGAGGGCAAGGCACCCTGTTTTGAGGAAGGCCCAAGGTTCTCCCCACTACATCCAGGCTGAGGAAGGTATATAGCCAAAGAGAACAGGATCCCCAAAAGCCAGTACATGCAACAGAGACAAATCCCAGTGCCACTGCCGGTGGCCCCTCAGTTTGCCCCAGCCATACAACTGTCAACCGCATTCAGAGGGACTAGCTTGGTCCTATGCTTGTTCCTTCCCATTCCTGCTGGAGTTGGTGAGCTCCCATTAGTTCATACAAAAAAGTAGATGCATTAATTAATCATCTTTTTTATCTAATCATATCTATATCCTTCCTCTTTGCTCTTCAGAGCAGATTCAATAATCTACCCTTTCATCCTGTCATATGTATATCCCCTTTTCTCTTTAAGACAAGATCATATCTATATACTTCTTTTTTGTCCTTTTCAGAGTAGATTCAATAATCTACCCTTTTATCCTACCAATTCAGGTCTTCAAGGAATGACAAAAGAGTGGAAGAATTGCCATTCTTGAAAAATATGGTGATAATAATCATTTTCTTTTCAGACTTCTCCAGTCAGATGTGGTATAGAATATATAAAGAATAATTCATTTTCATAATGAAAGAATCCAGGTTGAAAAATCAAGAAAAATGTTAATTTTAGCAATTAAATTTTTCTGCAAAATAATGTCCAAAAACAATATGGGTGTGTATCTTGTTTTTCAATCTGGATGCTTCTATTTTTAACTTAGTTCTACAGTGATAGGCAAGGGTGTTGAACTTCCCCTTATTTGGAACACTGGAAATAATGGGTGGTTCTAATTGTTAGGATATTATCAAACATACAAAAAAGTGACTTACGATTAGCCAAACGGAAACTGATTTAGAGACTCTCTGGATATGTCTTTTCTGAATTTTTCATTAATTTCTTTTAATATGTGTCTATTGCTTAAACAAACTGTGAAAGATTAAATACAGTATGATATATAGGATAATAACTTTAATACATGTACACACATACACACATACACATATGCACAGACATACAAACAAGGATGTGTTTGGATCTCTTTTCATTACTTTTCTCACTGCTTTGACAAAGTACCTAAGAAGCAGAACCTTACAAAGACATCATAGCTGGAGCAAATTGCTGCATGGCCACACTGCAACCACTGTCAGGAGTCAGAGAACAGGCAGAAAATGAAATTGGACTGTAAACAGTTAATTTCCTCTCATAGTGATTCATTTCCTCCAGGTAGGTTTGAAGGCTTAAAAGATGTATAATCTTGGCAAATACTGCCACCAGTGGAGCCATGAGTAAAACGGGGACATTCAGTTTCAAACCATGCAAGATTCTGTCTGCTTATATTTTGCTGAATTTGTGTGTGAGTGTGTGTGTGTGTCTTATTTCACCAATATTGATCTAACATCTCACTTCTTTTATTTGTGGAACTTGGTATGAGGAACATATAATTTTGACAATAAAAAATTTTAATCATTTGAATACCAGTCTTTTATTTAGCAAAAAAATGAACAGTTAAAAGAATACCAAGTCAAAAATGATATACAATCTTGTCTACTTCCAATATTCAGGAGGATAACTATGTGTTTTTCTTTGGGT
>LOJH01038955.1:0-12049 GCA_001685095.1 Ellobius talpinus | reverse complement strand
AGAAAGCTGAGTTCTCCTATTCTTGCCATTCCTAGAGGAGACATTATTCCTAGGAATTCCTTGAATACAGTCCCTTCTTAGATGTTCTATTCTTCCACAATTAAAACGTTTGGCATTTTGGTGTCTCCTCATACCATTGGAAATCACTTTTCTTACCCAAGCTTCAGTACTATAGTCAAATATTTCAATATTCATGGTATACAAGATCCATTCACCAATGGGTGCTAATCTAACTTTTAAAGGCCCAAGGATATTCTTACATTCTAAGTTGGCATTTTCAAAAGCCAAGGGTTCAATTAGTCCATGTCTAGCTTCAGAGTCTGTCACTCCTAATTGTACAGCCTTAGTTAATCTTTGTAAGAAGTCAGTAAAGGGCTCTCTCTGACCCTGTTTAACCCTAATATATGACTCAGTCCTCTTTCCTAGTTCCTGAATCCTGTCCAAGCATTTAAAACTGCTGTGCTACATAGGGACAAGGTACATTCATTGTAGCGAGCCTGTTCCTAGGATCAGAGTAATGACCCTCACCAAGAATTTGATCTTGGGAAGTCTCAAATCCCTTTGCTTTCTCCTGTTGCTCTAAAATTTTTGCCTCTTCCCTCAAATAATACTTCCAAAGCAGCTGAGGTCCATTTTCTAGGACCACTGAGATGAGCCTTAGTGCTTGAAGCCCACATTTTCACCATTTCAATGGAAAATGGTGAATGTAGCCCATAATAAACTATTGCTTTTTTATTTATTTTATATCACTCATGCATATTGGTTCCCATGCATATTCTTTGACTTCCTTAGGGTACTTGGTGCCAGATGTTCTTTCTTAGGAAATTACCGGATATGCAGTTGAAACTCCGTGTAAATCATCCAGGGGTCTGGATGTACTGATAAGGCTAATCCTGTCCTTGTAACTTCTGTCCCTGCTGATTAATTTCAACAAATTCCTCAATCTTTTCAAATAGTTTTACTACTCCCCCTTTTAAAGTCTGACTCCTGTCCAGTGTTCTGTTCTAATGTCCTCACCTAGGATTCCAAATTGTTCAGTAAAGATAATGTCTCATCCCTGGACATATCATAAGTTTTCAACAGATTCTCACAGTTAGATTCAACAGCATAAATTCTTTCAGATAATTTTGTCAAAATGATTCTATCCTCTCTGTAGTATTGAACCATTTTTAGTGAGATAATACTGACAACAAAGCTAATTCCTAGAATCAAATAATAGGAAGAAAAATAGCATCAGTCTTTCACAATATTTTCCATAATATAAGCAAAATGATTATCAAAATCCCGGATGTTATCAGTCATTTTTTGTAGTTTTTCAGATCTTACCTGTTGTAAAGTAATTACAATGAATTGGAGTAGGTGTAATAATCGTTATCCGCCAGCAGGTGTCGCAGTTGCAGCCACGTGGCCGAGAGAAACTAGCAGCAAACAGCTTGTGTTGGTTACTTAGGTACTGAAAAATATGCTTTGTTTAACAGACTAAGAACAGCTCATAAGGCGATCAAACTATTCGGAGAGTTGAGGCCCAGGATAAAGAGAAAACCCAAACTTTTCCATCAGTGTGAGTTGCAGAATGTGTGCACTGCGGGGATTATAGGCATCAGTGTGTGGGCTGCCATATGGGTCATGAGCTGGGGAGCACTGAGCAGCACCCCGCTACATCTGAGCGCCGGCTAAAGCCATGGGCGGGAGAGTCAGTGACCAATGTGCAACATGGCTGGCAGACTGATCCCAAAAGTGTGGACTGGTCACCATGTTCAGGCACCAGATGATGGTGGAAGATACAAAATAATCCCACACTGTTTCAGAATTATGTATAATAAAGGGTTATTTATTTAGGAGAGACTTACAGATCACTGTCCTAGATCACAGTCCTCTGTATGAATAGGGAACAGGAACAAAGTCTAAAAGCCAGATTTGAGAGCTAGAAGCAATAAAGCGAGCACAGGTTTTACAGCTGCATTTAAAGTATAAGAGACCACGTCCAAGTGGGCTAGTATCTTAAAGGCTATTGGCTGAAGGAATGGAAGGAGCTTCCACAGCATTATATTGACACAGATCAGAGAAGGCTTGATTACTGTGAAATAATTAAGAACTGATGATCATATTCTCCACATGCATAAATCTTGATTGACTGATTCTCTTTTTGTATATTTATGTGTTCGTTCAGAGTTTCTTGGGAATTGCATATTAATGGGGAGTAAGTCTAAAGTAGTTTACAAATTTACGAAAGTTTGTGGTAAATCTGGTAAAATAGATGATCTTATTATTCTGAATATTTATATTCAAATTTGGGTCCAATTGATATATAGCACTTGAGATAAATGTACATGGTATGTTGTGTTAATTAGAGAGAGAGAAAAAATTAAAAGTACAGTTTATTGACTACTGTCTATGCCCAACACCACAATTATCCTGTCAGCTCACCACATTTTCATAAACTTGCCTTTTGTGTGATCAATTTATTTCTGGCAGAAGAGAAGCTTAAAGAGGCTATAATTCTGTTATGATTAATTTTCATCATCAACTTGACTAGATTTAAGGTATCACTGAAACACAGATCCATGTGTACCAATGAGGATGTTTCCAGAGAGGTTTGTCTGAGCAGGAAGACTCCCTTAGATTGTGGATTACATCATCCTGTGGGTGGGGTCCTACATTGATGAAAAAAGAGAATGATGTCTAATATTTTGATTGCATTCTGACAATAAATTTTTCTTTGAATTGGAGGGCAGAGCTAGCCTCTAGCTGACCAAATTAATCATAGAGGTTTTGGAGGACTGAGGACAGATAGAAAGACATTAAGTAGTAAGGCAGGGCTCAGTCTTTTTGGATGAAGGACTGGAAGAGAAAGGTCACTGGTCATTTCTTTGCTGCTTTTCTGATCACTCAGGTTATTACCCCAACATCTAACTCTTGTTTTTTTTATTGATAATGAACAGTTAGATAAATACATCAGTAAGGTGATTCCTGACTGTGGATTCAATGTGAACAGCTATCTCATCATACTGATACCATGCCTTACCAGCCATGAAGGACTATTATCTTCAAACTCTTCCTTACTTGACTCCTTTTCCAGATATTTTCAAATAGCAACAAGAAGAATAACAAATAAAAACTTACTGACCTTAAATCATGGAATCAATATGAGACAGGGCTGGGATAGGAAAACTTTTAATAATTTAAAGTGGCAAAACTTTTAATCCACATCTTTTGAGGTGAAGAGCCACCTTTAATCCGGGTTACATATTCTGTTGGCAGCCTATATAAAGGACATGGAAGAAGAAGGAAGCTTTTGCTCCTTTCCTCCTTTGTCCTCACTCTTGCTGGCAAGTCCATTCTTTCATGGTATTAGAGCCCACTTCTTGTGATTAGTTTAATAAAAAGCTGAATTGCTGATAGCTAGGCAGGAGAGATTAGGCAGAACTTTCAGGTAAATAGAGGAACTCAGGGGATGAGTCTAATGTGTGGGAGATGCTAGCAGGACATTGAGAAAATTGGATGTACAGTATGGAAGAGAAATACTGAGCAATGTGTCAGAAAGTAGATTAATATAAACAGGTTGATTTAAGTTACAAGAGCTAGCTGTGAACAAGCCTAAGCTAAGGAAGGCCAAGCTTTTATAATTAATAACTCTCTGTTCCATTATTTGAGAGCTGGAGGTTTAAAAAAAGTCTGAGAAGAATGACCAACTATGTTCTCTCTGGTTCAAGAGAGACATTTTCTAGAAGTTGATGGTAGCTGTTGCTCTGTAGAAAAAATAATCTCTATGGTGACTTCACCTGCTATTCCAAGTGCACATACTTAAGCCAAGGAGAAGAGTGCCATGAAGGACACCTGTGTAATTTTTAAGAAGTTTTCTTTTCTTAGAAGAGCAGGACATGTTAATTTATGCTAATTTGGAGTTAGAACAAAAAGACAAAAAGCAAAAGTGACCCCAAAATGTTACAGCTAGCAAAACTATTTTTAATCATTTTTCAAACTTAGGTGAATTCTTTCCAACATAAATATAATTATGCTTTGAAAATTACATCCTGTATTATATTTTGTATAAATTCCTTGAATGACTCTACATGTGTTTTCATCCCACAGACCTAATTCTTAATAAGTTCCTGCAGTTTAATAAGCTCATTCAGTTTTAAGAGTTATTACTTAAAATTATTTTAGTATAATTTAAAACTTACAGAATTTGCAGGAATGGTACAGAAACTGGTTGTTCAACAATCAAAACTCTTTGCCATTGGCCATTGTGGTTGGTCCACGAAGATTTTGGCCATCTTTCATTTAGTCATTTTTTTCTTTCCCCTATACATTTCCTCAATGCCTGAACAATGCAGAGAGATATGAAGCCTTTCAGGTTTTTACCATTTCCACAGCTGCAAAAGAGATTACTATGGATACATTTTCATTCCTGCATTACAAATAAAAATGAGACTGGATGGTGGTGACCCACTCTTTTAATTCCAGCACTCAAGAGGCAGAGGCAGGTAGATCTCTGTGAGTTCACGGCCAGCTTGGTCTTCAGAGTGAGTTCCAGGACATCCAGGGTAGCACAGAGAAACCCTGTCTCAAATAAATAGATAGATAAACAAATAAATAAGGATATGTAAAAGTAAGGGTAACATCAGAAATTCCCCTTGCCAATTGTGTGTTCATCCCCTTACCCATTTTCCTTGGTGCTTCTTACCTTTTTCTCTGTTTTAGCATTCTTGGAAAGCAGACTTCTAAGGGATAATAATTAAAAAATGTAACAAAATGAAATATGATGAAATAAAACAAAAACTATCACTGAGTACTGGAATTAAAAGAGTAAACAAGAAAAACAATCAGAAGAAAAAGAGAAAAAGAGAAGACATAATAGAGACTCACATGTTTGCACACTCAGGAATTCTATAAAATCACTAAATAAGAAGCCAAAATATATATGCAGAGAACCTGATGCATACTTGAGTAGGCCCTGTGCATGCAAGGCAAAGTTTTTTATGATCTGGACATTGGTTTTCTGTTACAAGGATAGGCACTCTTACTGTGGCATTAAACCTTAGTGTATTGTCATTGCTCTTTGTCTTTTACTTTTTGTGCTTATATCACAATTTCTAGTTCTTCTGAATATTTAACTTCATTTTATATCATTTTTATTCTCATAGTTTCTTTACTTTTTCTTATGTTTTTATTTTTACTAAGTTACTTTTAGGTTTTTTTGCTTAGAATTATATATTAGAGGTGCTATTTAAATAGCGTAACCTAGTTTTAGTGTGCTTATTCTCTCGCTCAGCCCATAAAGATTTGGGATTTTTCATATTCCTTTTATAGCAAAATATGAACTCTTAAATCCAGCTATGGCTTGCACAGTCAGGAGTCATGCAGCAGGCCATGTGATATAGGGCTTCTCAACAGAATAGAATAGGTATACAAAAATTTTGCTGAAGGAAGGTCAATTATTGTGGGATATTTCTACACTGTGTGTTGACAGAGACTGCTCATTTGTTTCTTGGCTGCCCAGACCTGAACTAATCACATAGAAACTATATTAATTGCAATAATGTTTGAACAATAGCTTATGCATATTTCTAGCTAGTTCTTATATCTTAAATTAATACATTTCTATTAGTGTATATTTTACCATGAGGCTCATGGTTTACCAGTAAGGTTCTCCAGCATCTGACTCTTTTGAGAGCTATATGTCATCTCTCTGACTTTGCCTTCTTTCTCCCAGCATTCATTTTAGGTAACCTGTCTAGCTCTCTTTTACGCTGCCACAGGCCCAAAGCAGCTTCTTTATTAACCAATGGTAATAGAACATATTCACAGCATACAGAGGGAAATCCATATCACCTCTGTGAAGATCTATTGCAGTGACTGGTATAATAAAGAGCTGAATGGCCAATAGTTAGGCATGGAGGATAGGTAGAATTTCTAGGGAGAAAAAGGAAGAGGAGGGGAATATAAACATGTGAATTATGCCAGTGAGAGGCCAGCGAGACTTGAAGGGAGTCAGACATACAGAATGAAAGAAAGGTAGCAAGTCACATGTAATATGTAGATTAATAGAAGCGAGTTAATCTAAGTTATAAGAGCTAGTGGCACAAGAATAAGCTAAGGCCAAGATTTCATAATTAATAACATGTCTCTGTTATTATTTATGGGCTGATGGCAAAGTACAGCTACATTTGGTCCTTCCTGAGTTACTATAATCATAAAATACTAGAAATACATTGTTTTATATTCTAGTATGCTCAGGAGAGTTTGGATAGGATTAATCTTTTTTGTCTTGTCATTTGGGATAAATTATTTTCCATGGAATGGCCTAACAAATGAAAAAAACTATGAAAAAAGCAGCTTATGTAGTCTGGTATCATCTTCTACTTTAGCCCTCATCTCTCCTAAAAGAAAAGTAGTTTCTTGAATAGTGTTGCTTATGAGTATAAGCAAGACTTGTCATCTGAAATAATTATCTACCATGCATACAGAAAATGTCCCAGTAACACATCACTGATTAACAAGAAAAGTATCCTTCCCTTCTCTGTAGCAAATCA
Source organism: Ellobius talpinus (assembly GCA_001685095.1). Taxonomy (NCBI): domain Eukaryota; kingdom Metazoa; phylum Chordata; class Mammalia; order Rodentia; family Cricetidae; genus Ellobius; species Ellobius talpinus. The sequence goes on along the minus strand of LOJH01038955.1, from coordinate 5,513 downwards.
CCTGCATTAGCTTCCTCTATATCTTCTTTACAATATAATTGCTGTTGCCAATTCCTACCCCTACAGGACTATGGGATCTTAATTATCAGAATAGTTCATTATCATTTGCACACAGATTATATGTGTGATTATTCCCCACAGCTGGCTTTATTCTCTGTTTTCCATACACCACTAAATCTAGTGAAGAAGTTAGAGGACTTTTTCCTCCAGGAAACGTCAGGGTGATCAAGAGCTACTGTAGTGTGCATTTGGCCTGCCTCCTTCAATAAGCCATAATGTATGTCAAGCCATAGTTACATTGTTTGACTTTTCAGTCTTCTTGCAGCAGTTGATGGGTATTGTCTGCTAAAAAAGATTCCCAGGGGCTAACAATAAAAATGTAGTTCTATTTTGAACGGGACTCCGTATTTTTTCTCTCTAAAGACTGCTGTATCTTGGAAGGAGAACAAGAATATGTTAAAGCCTTTGCTCCTTCCTTTCTAGTTATTACAGAGCAAATATTTAGGAGAATCTTATTCCTAGTTAATGCTCATGGCATTAACATAGCTTTTCCATTTTGACCGTAAAACAACTTAATTAGTACTCAATTAGTTCTCCCCTCAAAATCACACAGTCACTTGCTTTTACAAGAAGTCTATATTTCTATGACATCAGCTACAGCATGTCAACTAACATACTTATTTCCTAAGATCAGAGTATCTGGCTCTATAATGACATGATTAGAGGTAGGACTAGACAGTTTATACTTCTTCATTCAAAATTGCCCAGTTACTTGCTTTTAGAAAAAAATCTGTCCATGATATCATATATATTATATCTATTATCAAAATTGTTTCTTAAAACCAGAGCACCAGACTCTGAAATGTCATTATTAGAGGTAGGACTTGACAGTTTAAGCTATACTCGAGATAGTTTATAATTCCTTGATAAACACATCTGACAAAATGACTGGATTGAAACAGTAATATGAAAAGAAGCTAGAACAAAAAGATGATGTTTCTATGAACCTACAAATAAATTTTCCCACCAGATGCAATTTCCTTGAACAGAGAGAGTAATTGAAATTGTACAGGTTTGAGGATACATGAGGTTGAAGGTTGGTGGACATACAGAGTCAGGACCTGTCAGATATGTGTTGAGTTTTCATTATGGAAGGGTAGCTCCTGACATACAGCTCTTTCATATCAGGTGATTTCTTCAAGTATGATTCTATCACATAATGCCCAGCATACTATTTTGAGTGTTTATTGCTCTGAAATTGCCATGGATCTGAAATTTTTTTCAGGTAGACTAACATGCTATCATTGTCTATTTTATGTACAGGTTGGATCTTGTTATAATGTCCATATTTACCAAGTTAGTTATACTAAGATTCTAAGCAACTTTTCTTAGAGAATTTATTTTCTTTTTTTATAGCACCATGAGTATTTTCCAAACCTTGAGAGCTAGAACATGTCCAAATCCTCCAGGAAGCTGACAACTTCAATTCTAGAGAAAAGAAGCAGAGGACTTGTTCATGTGTAGGCTCAAAGATATGTGAATGAAGAAGTAGAAAAAAAAGAATTCAAACAGAGGTCACTGTAGTTATGTATCAAATCCCCTGGACTAAAAAAAATGAGGAAGGTAGAATAGGGATATAAACAGAAACAAAGTGCAAATCTTACTGTTCTTTCTTTGCTTTTTGAGTTTTAAAGATCTGTCTTCATCTGTCACCTCATCTATCATCACAGTTCTGGAATGTGCCCCAGTTAAGTATGGAGTCTCCTTAATTTTCTCTGCCCTACAAACCTTACCAAATGCAGACCTATTTCAATATAGCTCTACTCTAAATCTCAGTTATGTTGTGATTGATTCCATAACATGGGCCTTTGTTTCCTTTCTACTGGTAAGCTTATGTTGGAGGATTATACTCACATATGTAGAATGACTTTGTTCTTCCATTAATGAATATTAAAACATGATGCATCTTGACCTATTGCTATGGAGACTCATCTTATGCAGCTCTTAGTATGAAGACTTACTACCAGAAATGTGGTTGAAATTGTGGTCCCCAAGACTATTTAAGAATGCTAGACTATCAGAGCACAGCATCAAACACCAAATATTCTTTTCTTAATCAAATCTAGAAATTCTAGAGGTCTCACATTTTCTTTCATTGTCTGATTTTAAGCATCTAGCCCTGTAACATTAGGGCCAGGCTAGTTGGGGTTTCTGTCCTGCCCAGTTCCCACAGCCAGTATCCCCAAAGAAAATCACACAGAGAGGTCTACAAAAGTTATAGACTGATTGTCCCCTTAGCTCAGGCTTCTTATTAACTCTTATACCTTATATTAACCCATTATTCTTATCTATGTTAGCCACATGGCTCGGTACCTTTTTCAGCGGGATAGGTCACATTCGGCTTCTTTGATGTCTGGACAGGACTGTAGGAAGAACTTCCTTCTTCTCACAATTCTCCTGTTCTCATTGCCCCACCTCTACTTCCTGTCTGGTTGTCCCACCTANTTATCTATGTTAGCCACATGGCTCGGTACCTTTTTCAGCGGGATAGGTCACATTCGGCTTCTTTGATGTCTGGACAGGACTGTAGGAAGAACTTCCTTCTTCTCACAATTCTCCTGTTCTCATTGCCCCACCTCTACTTCCTGTCTGGTTGTCCCACCTATAGTTCCTGCCTGGATACTGGCCAATCAGCATTTATTTAAAACATAATTGACAGAATATAGAATTGTTCTGCACCATAGCCCAAGCACTCACAAGACATAACTAGCATTTAGATATGTCAAATATTGAACCCCCTGCTTATATCATTGTTCCTCCCTCACCTGGACTGGTCCCCTAGAAGCTCAGTGCAGTGTTCCACTGTGGATGTCTGTCTCTGCTTCCATCAGTTGCTGGATGAAGGTTCTATGAAGACAGTTAAGGTACTCATCAATCTGATAACAGGGTAAGGACAGTATAGGCATCTTCTCTGCTGTTGCTTAGAGTCTTAGCTGTTATCATCTGTAGTATTAGACTGCTTATTTGTTCCCAGCTGCTCCACCCTGTAATAATCACAGAGAAACCATATTATTTGCAATAGTGTTTGGCCAATAGCTTAAAATTATTTCTGGCTAATTCATATCTTAAATTAAACAACTCCATTAATTTGTGTATCACCATAACACTGTGGTTTACTGGGTAAAGTTCTATTGTCTGTCTCTGGCAGAGTTACATGGCTTTTCTCTTGACTCTACCTTCTTTCCCCCAGAATTCAGTTTAGTTTTCCCCACCTAGCTTTGTTCTGCCCTGTTCTGCTATAGGCTCAAAGCAGCATACAGTATACAGAGGGGAATCCCACATCAATAATCCTTGTAGATTTCTGAGAATTTCCCTAGGCCATGTTTCTTGCTAGCCCCTTAATGGCTCCCTCAATCAAGATATCTTTCCTTTCTCTCCCTCTCTTTCCTTCCCCCTTCTCGAGCTTAACATTCTCTCATGTTCTCCTCCTCCCTCCCTTCTCCCCTCCTACTCCCTTTCTACCCTCCCTTCTCCCTCCCCCACTCTTCCAATTTTCTCAGGGATCTCATCTGTTTTCCCTTCACAGAGGAATCCATGTACATCTCTCTTAGGGTTCTCCTTGTTACCTAGCTTCTCTGAGATTGTGGATTATAGGCAGATTATCCTTTGCATTACATCTAATATCCACTTATGAGTGGGTTCATACCATAATTGTTTCTCTGGATCTGTGTTACTTCATTCATGATTTTTTCTAGTTCCATCCATTTGTATGCAAATTGAAAGATGTCATTATTTTTTTCACCACTGAGTAGTACTCCATTGTGTAAATATACCATATTTTCTTTATCCATTTTCTGGTTGCGGGTCACCTAGCTTGTTTCCATAACCCGATCCTGGAATATGTTTCTTGCATGAACACAAGAATGAATTTAGGAGATACCTTTTGGACAAGGTGAAAGGACAAAAATGATGAAATATATGCCTGTTATAGATGAGGAAGTTTAACAACTGTAAGGGAAATGAGTAGGAGGATGTTGTCCTGAATAGGTGTGCTTACCTGGAAGGCTGTGTTCAACACAATAGTTTGTGTACAGAAGCTTATTTATAAGACTCAGAATCTTCTTATAAACTTTCACTAACATTTGTAGGTATTTACCAAGTTCTTATTAACTTATAGCAAGAAAGTCTGTAAATCTAGGTATGAAAATAAGCCTTGTATATATTTGACTTCAGAGTTAATAAGCAAATAATTGAATGTCTGAAAGAGAAACTGTCCTGTTAAGTGAAGATAAAGGGTGGTGAAACATGCTTCCATAACCACTGAAAATGCTAAAAAAATATTTAGAACTTAAGTAAGCAAGTAATACAATTTTCACTTATAATTATGTCACTTAGCACTGAGTATAAAGATAAATTCAGATGAAAATTCAAGAAGAAATGTGGCTATAATTTTTATTTGATTACTGTTTAACTTTTATGGGGGGCATGTACTCCCACAATTTCAAAACGAGAAATGAATTAAGCTGTTAGATAATTTGAATTGACTATTAAAATACTGATAATTCATGTTTTTGAAGTAAATTTAGAGATGTCTTTTAATTACTATGATATCAACTTAGGAAAAAACATGCAAGTGCTATGTCATTTACTTATTTTTCCTGTACTTTGGTATGCTCACACAAACTTACATGCCTAAAAAAAGGAGACCACAGTTTGTCAATATTGTTTATTTCACTTGCAAAGGAATAAACTTTATTTTCTTCCTTTTATATATTGTTATGTAGGTTGATTAGAAAAAGTTTTAATGTATTTCAATTTAAGGAAATTTTCATGTAATTCTAACTGAACAAATGAAAAACCAGTATGACAAGAACTTTAAATCTTTGAAGAAATAAATTGAGGAAGACACCATAAAATGGAAAGAACTCCCATGCTCTAGATAGGTAGAATTAACATAGTAAAAATGTCAATTTTACCAAAAGCAATCTACAAATTCAATGAAATTCCCATCAAAATCTCAGCAAAATTCTTCACAGATGACAAAACAACAATACTCAACTTCACATGGAAAAAGAAAAAAACAGGACAGCTAAAACAATCCAGTACAATAAATGAGCTTCTGGGGCCATCATCTTCTCTGACTTCAAACTCTACTGCAGAGCTACAGTAATGAAGATATCCTGGTATTGGTATAAAAACAGACAGGAGAATCAAAGGAATTGAATCAAAGACCTGGATATCAATCCACATACCTACGAACACCTGATGTTTGAGAAGAAGCTAAAAATATAAAGTGGAAAAAAGAAAGCATATTCAACAAATGGTGTTTTCATAACTGGATATCAACATGTAGAAGAATGAAAATAAATTCATATCTATTGCTATGCATAAAACACAGGTCCAAAGGGATCAAAGACCTCAACATAAAACCAACCACACTGTACCTCATAGAAGAGAAAGCGGTGATGTAGGAGGGTCATCTGTCTATGTGTTACTTTCATTGGTTAATAAAG
>LOJH01038954.1:0-14941 GCA_001685095.1 Ellobius talpinus | reverse complement strand
GGCCGAGCTGGGCAGCACCAGCGCGACGCGACGAAGGATCGAACTGTACCGCAGTCAGCCTGCGACCGTCAAGCCTCGCCCCCCCACGGCGCCCACATCCGCCACAGCCGCGCAGGCTGCCGGGACTTGTAGTTCCCAGTCTGGCCTCGGCCGGGAGCTTGCCTGAGATCCGGATGTTGGGAACAGCGTGGGTGGAGGCGGGTGTAGGGGGATGGGGAGCGGGGTTGGCTGGGCGAGGGGAGAGGTGGGAAAGGTAGAGGACGCAGTCTTTAGACACAACAGATGGACGGAAACGGACAGGCTGGGAGATAGGCATGTAGACACGCAGGCAAACGGGGGATGAGGGAGGAGGCGCTGGGAGACACAGGTGGGACAGACAGCCCCTAGATATAACAAATAGAGAGAAATAAGACAGGCTGGGAGACGCGCAGGCAGGCAGGCAGACAACAGACCGAGACAGAGCCATGACAGGCAGGGAGGCAGAGCCTCTAGATAGAACAACCATGCAGTAAAACAGGCAGGTGGACAGACAGACATACAGATAGGCAGGCAGGCAGACAGCGTGGGAAGCTGGGAGACACAGGTGGGACGGTACCCAGACAGAACAGATAAACAGAAAACCAATATTCTGGAAAACAGAATAGATAAAAAGACAGACAGGCAGGTGGGCAGGCAGAGGGGCATGCTGGGAGACACAGGTGGAACAGACCCGAGGCAAAGCAGATGAATGGAAAACGGACAAGCAGAAAGAGACTAGACAGGGGAAGTCCTCCGCAAACACAGCCCCAGGTGCACACCACAGTAGTTAATTAAGCCTTGCTCATGCAGATTCAAGCTTGCCTCCTCTTCTCGGCTGTGTGATAGCGGATATATCAGTTAACCTCCCTGGGTCTCTTTTTCTTTTCTTAAAAACATCACATTTATTAATGAGCATCTTGTGTATGCATTTGGGAGGGTCATGTTTGTGCCACAGTACTCGTGTGAAGAAAAGCAAGTGCCTTTACCCCCTGAGTCATCTCACTGGGCTTGGACCTCTTCTTCTGACCTGTAAAATGACCAATAGCAGCAATACTTGCTTGTTGTTAGTAGTGCATGAGAACACTCATCTGAAACCCTTCAGACAGAGCCTGATTCTGCGGGAGAAATGTCAGGACAGGACAGACACACTTAGACTCCCATGACCAGGTATAGCCACACAGGTGCCGCACACAGGTTGGCAGTGATGATGCACAGCAGGCCTTAGGAAAGCCAAAGAGATGGTAGGGTCTAGACCAAGAGTCCCGAAGCATGACCTGCATGCACCCTTGCACAGGTGGGACAGATGAGAGACTTGTCTACAGCATTCACCACACTGTTCCAGAGTGACAGACACAGCTAAAGTGTCCCCTGGCCCTGGGGTCAATGACCTCTGAACATGAGTTACAGAGGTAGAGGGTGTGTCAGAGGCCTGGGGTAAGCCAGGGAAAGTTGGGGCCAGAATAGTCCTGGGCCTGCAGCATCAGCCACTTGTCCCTGTGAACTCATGGAGAGCCAAGGAGAGCTCTAGGAGCTGGAACAGGCCCTGTCCACTGAGGACTTCTAGAAATCAACATGAGGGCAGCCAAGCAAAACAAGTAACTGCAGAACGTGCTAGAAGAGTACAAAGCTATGATGGGGGAGGGGCTTTTGTGGGGACAGTAGGGAGCTATGACAGTGAACACTGGCTGTGTGGGTGGGACTTGTTGGCCAGATATGTGGGTGTGGAAATGTGAGACTCAGACATGCCCAGAGGTATGGCTTCAACAGCTGGGGGACAGTGGCGTCATTTACTGAGCTGGGGGCGGGCTGCTCGTGGAGCAGGTTGGGGGGCATTCCTATTGGCCATGTGGGGTATGGGACTGGCTTTACTAGGTCAGGTGAGACTTTATTAGCAGATGACACTGCCAGTAGGGACCAGCTGTGTGATCATGCAGAGCCTGTGTGTGCCTCACCCCAGCCCCGATGCCCAGTAGGGACCAGCTGTGTGATCATGCAGAGCCTGTGTGTCCCTCACCCCAGCCCCCTGATGCCCAGCAGGTAACATTTCCAGGGAACCTGGACGCCTGGGTAGCCTGGGTGGTGATAAAGGTTTGGACCTGGCTGGCCCAGATGCCCTTGCAGAGTGGCCATGTGATAAAAGTGGCTGGCCTGGGGCCAGAGAAAGACCTGGTACATCAGTTGCTGTCTAGCTGTGTGAATATTTCTTATTTATGGAGACAAGAGCTAGGTAAGTAGCCTTTTTTGGCCTTGGACTGCTAGAAATCTGTCTACCCCTGTCTTTCCAAGCACTGGGATAAAAGTCATTTTCCCTCTCTGAGACTCTCCTGAGATCCCGGGTACATTCATGAGATCCTCAAGTTGGGTTAGAAGCTTTGAAGGTTTAGGAGCTATGGGGACAGACGGGCCTTTGCAGGTTGTCTGTCACACACCATGAGAAGTCACTTGACACCAGACAGCTCCATCCCAAGCTGTCTGGGAAAGTCAAGCTGGTAGCAGCTTAGCCTTCTCCTTGATAGGGTAGGTGCCAGGGAATGCACTTCTCTAAACCACAGAGGATGTGGCAGTCCCTGCTCAGTTGGGAAGTGGCTCTCACTGTGTGGCCTCTCTGGTGGCCTGTGGGCAAGGCTCTCTTCCCAGATAAGCACAGCTAAGTTTCCAGTCACATGGGCCAGGCCTGATTCAACAGCTTCCATCGGAGCAACTGTTCTTCAGGGGCCCTCATGGGGGATGTCCCATGCCTGGTTCACATTGCAGAAATCTGAGAAACCAGTAACACTGACCAGTTTACCCCAGAGCACAGCCTCACTTCTCAATTTCTTTAGTTTCGATTTTTTTTTTGCAACAAAGGGGTGTTTTTCTCAATTAGTGACATCCCTGAAGTGAGATGAACAAAGGAGTCCCTGGGACCCTCAGCAGTCAGTGAAAGGGGAGGGGGGAGGACATTCTTAACTTTGCAAACAAAGACAGAAATTTGAAGCCAAGCCCAGGTGCCTCAAGCCCAGTAATTCTAGCACTCAGGAGGCTGACGTGGGAGAATTGAGTCCAGCCTGGGCTACGTAGCGAGATCCTGTTGCAAAAAAAAACTAGGTTGGGGATGCAGCTTGGTTGGTACAGTGCTTGCTTAGCACACGTAAGCAGGTATTTTGATCTTTAGCACAGCAGAAACCAGGTGTGGTAGAACAGGCCTGCCACTTGAGATAGGCAAGAGGATCAGGAGTTCAAGGTTATTCTCAGTGAGTTTGAAGTCAGCTTGGGATAGAAGTCTCTATAGCAAAAAAAAAAGTAACTCAGAGACAAAAAGCTCTAAGGTGAGCAATCCCATGAGAAATATGGCTGCAAGGGTTTAAAGCTCCTTGGCAGAGCTTACAGGGTTCCATATATGGTTCAGACTGGATATTTCAGACCAGTCAGCTACACTGAGTATGGCATGTTTGTGCTACTGGAAAGCAAGATGCCTGTTGTTTATTCTTAGACCCCAGTCACATTCTGAATACCATGCATTCCCATTTTACAGATAGCAAAACAGAGGCACAATTGGTCAACAACTGCCCAAAGATAAGCTGAGAAGAGCTAAGTGGGTGCCAAGGAAACTTGCAGCTTTCCATAGTACTGCTTTGTAAATTTCATATACATATGACAAAATACTGCTTGGGACTTAAGTTTAATTAAAAGTCTTGCTGGGAGATGGTGGTGGTGGTGGCTGTGCATGCTTTTAGTCCCAGCACTCTGGAGGCAGGCGGATCTCTGTGAGTTCGAGGCCATCCTGGTCTACAAAGCAAGTTCCAGGACAGTCAGAGCTGCTACACAGAGAAACCCTGTCTCAAAAAGCCAACAACAACAAACAAACAAAAAAGCCTTGTGGCTGGGCATAATCTCAACTCTTAGGAATATGAAGTTAGAGGATTGTGTGTTCATGGCTATCTTGAGCTACACAGCCAGACTCATCTCAAAATATCAAAGAGAAGGGCTTAGAAAGATGGCTCGGCAGTTTGCTGCTCTTAGAGAATGCTGGAGTGTGGTTCCCAGCACCTGCTCTGGGCTGCACACAAGTCTCAGCTTACACTCTTCTAAGTCCAGCTGCAGGGGAATCTGCCTAATTTCTGACCTCCCCAGGCACTGTGCATACATGTGCATAAACACAGACAGACACATGTGCACAAATACACATTAAAAATTACACTGAAGAAGAGTCTGGGCCGGGCGGTGATGGCGCACGCTTTTAATCCCAGCACTCGGGTGGCAAAGGCAGGCGGATCTTTGTGAGTTCGAGGCCAGAGCTAGTTCCAGGACAGGCACCAAAGGAAAGTCTGATTTGGCATGGTGGTGTATGCTTGTAATCCTGTGACTGGGAAAGTAAAAAGCAGAGGCTGCAGAGTGGATTCCAGGTCAGTCTGAGTTGCACAGTCTCAGACCGTCTCAAACCACCACCGCCACAGCCGCCGCCATGGCTACCAACCACTGCTGCCACCACAGCCACTATAGCCACTGCCACCACAACCACCACCACAGCCCCCACCAGCTCAAAGCCTTCACAACCAGTGAAATGTAAATTTCCCTCCAACCCAGTGGCAGACTAAACAGCATTTACTCAAACATCTTCACCTTCTGAGCCACCTCACCCTTGGGATTTAACTCTCTTAGCAGCAGCCAGGCTACTTTCCCTGCAGATCCAGATGACTACCCATGAGCCTCCAGAAGGTGACCTTCCCGGCTCGGTTAGAGGGCCATTAGGGTTGAACTGATCTCTGTCCACAGACAGGGCAAGTGGGTTTACCCTGCCACCTCCCAAGTGCTGGCCTTGGAGTGGCCTCACATTTTAATTGTCACTTGGAGTGCTAAGTGTTCAGCTTGTCTATGTCCAGAAGTCGGGAACTCAGATGCTGGGAGCACAAACCCTTTTCTCTAAATTTTTTATTTTTTGTAGTGCTAGGGAATCAGATCAGGGCTTTGCACATGCTCTAAATGTCTAATAATTGACATTCCTCTTTAATTTGTGGCCTTGGCTTTTGGGTGGCTGGAAACACACGTGTTTTACCTTACCTCCCATATACCTGGTGAGTACATGCCCACACTCCCTTTCTCTTGTTTGAGATTATTATTAGATATTTCTCAAGACAGGGTTTCTCTGTGTATCTTTGGCTGTCCTGAACTCTGTAGATCAGGCTGACCTTGAACTCACAAGGACCTGCTTGCCTTGGCCTCCAGAGTGCTGGAATTTTAAAAGCGTGCACTACCACCACTGGGCAATCCCTTTCTCTTAAAGACGGCCTCACTGTGTAGCTGGAGCTGACCTAGAACTAAGTAACCCAGGCTGGCCTTGACCTCCTGCCTCAGCAGGTAGAATGTGCCACCACCAAGCTTGGTTCTTGTCCCCACCCCTGTTTTGTAAATACCTTTTGTTTTTTTGAGACAAGATCTCATGGAGCCCAGGGTGGCCTGGAACTCCCCCATGTGCTGGGATTATAAGCACTTGCTTTTTTTTTTTTTAAAGCAAGGTCTCTGGTTGCTCAGGCTGGCCTAGAATTATGTAGCCCAGGCTAGTACAAAACTCATGGAACTCAGAATCCTCCAGCCTCTGCCTCCAATGGCTATGATTACAGACGCATGCCCCACACCCAGCTCAGAAATACTCTAAGGCTCTTTCTCTGGAGTGTCAGACATTTTCTTAGCTGCCTGCCTCATGATATAAAAAAGCCTTTGTTTCTGGGATGGTCTGAGTCTCCAGCTACTGCTTAAAATGCAGCCCTGGAGTATCCTTTCCCTTTTACTGTTAGGGTAGGACCTGGAGCCTGGAAGTGTACCACCACTGAATTAATTGCACTCTAGCCCTTTTTTTGTTTTGGGTCAGGGTCTCACTAAGGCTGGCCTAGACCTCAAGGTCTTCCTGCCTCTTCCTCCTATGTGTGGGACTCATAGGCACAGGCCACCATGCCTGGTAGCTTTTAGATTCTAGAACCGAGTGCTGCTTCACTCCATAGGGAGTAACGCACCACTGGGCCGAGCAGGAGTTCCTTTTGGAGTTGAAGACCTCTCCACTGTTGGATCAGTCAGGGTTACCACTCTTGTAAGGTGGGACCAGGAGACAGAGCAATGGAAAGGGCTGCCTGGAGAACAGCAGCCGATCACTATGGTCAGGATTACCAATGGCTGTGTCACTTGAAACTGGCCTGCCTGGGAAATGAAGCACCGTCTCTCTGGCCTGTCTGGGAAATGAAGCACCGTCTCTCTGGCCTGCCTGGTAGGTGTTGTGGAACTCTGGCACCAGCTACTCCATTTTGATCTCTAGTCTGGTCTGCTGGGGCTCAGTGCAGAAACGTAGTCAAAAAGTAATGAAGCCCTGTAACTTTTAACACGAAAATGGTTACATCTGTTATTCCATGGTTGTGAATGTTGGGGTGGAAGGTAACGCCACACACATGTGCTCACCGACACACGCTGGATAGAATTATCATCACCTGTCATAGGGTAAGAACGCTAACATACCTGGCTTAAAGGGGTTTTAGAGAGTGCATATTAGGAAACAAGCTCAGGAGAACACAAGACAAGGGGAATTTAAAGGCTTTTTACTTTTCCTTCTTTTTTTCCTTCATCTCATTAAGAAGCTCAGGCTGGCCTAGAACTTGCTGTGTAGCCCAGGATGGCCTCAAACTTATAATCCTGCCTTTACTAATATACTTTCCATCCATTTTGTATTGTTTGTCCAGCATGCTAAGACCTGTGTGGTAAACAGCAGGGCCAGGGCAAATGCTGCATGGAACTCAGGTATGCAGCTCAAGGTCTCTCAAGGTTATTTGTGGAACCAGTCAGCTTGAAGCTGGTCAGGGTCACTGCTATATGCTGGAAGAACCTCAAACCTTGCCTCCACGGGAAGGAGAAACCGACCAGCAGGTAGTCCTGAAGACTGTAGATGGGTGCTGCACATGGCTGCTAGCTAACACTATCAAGACTGGGAATCTACAGCAGGTGAGGTGGGCAGTTACTAGTCCCATCTCACAGAAGGGCAGCGTGAGTGCAATGCCCCAGACCCTGGTCCCTTATCCTCACCAGAGCTCAGGTCTGGAGTCCTGCTCACCTCTGTAAGGACAAAGATGCCCCGGGCACAAGGAAAAGGAACAGGATTGCTTTTGCTAATGATGTAGAGTAACACCTACTTATTTCTTAAAATGTTTATTATACATGCTGTTTTCCTGGAGAATCCAGGTGTTTGAAGTCGGAGCTGACAGGCACATTCAGCACAGAGAGGGTTAAGCCAGTGCCCTCTTCTCCTTGTAGGTCGCCATCATCTTCTTGATTTCAGCAATGGCTTTCCCTGGATTCAGACCCTGGAGGGAAGAGAAGACTGTCAGTAATGTGTGCCAGGAGGGAACAGAGCTGGCCAAGTCCCTTCTCAGGAGGGGTGGCATGCAGACCCAGCCCTCGAAAGCCAGCAAGCCCACAAGGGCAGCCCTACCCTCCCTTTCTGATGTTTACAGGGGTCTGTTACACTGACTCCTGGCATGGCTCACTCCAGCAGGCAAACACGTCCATGGCAGACAGCATTCCGTGACTGCCCTAGACCCCCAGGGTGGTATCTCCTCTAGGACCACAGGCTAAGGTCTGTATCACTATCACTAAGTCAGCGACTGCAGGCTACATACTCTCAAAATGGGAACACCTTGTTTCTTGAGTCTGACTGGCCAATACCAGCAGCCCTGGCTGCAGCATGGCCTCACAGCTGTAACATCTGTTTTGCAGGACTGGTGAGTACCCTAGTAAGTGCCAGCCTTGCAAAAGCTGGGAGGAAAATAGTAGGTACATGGCACAATTAGACTTATCTGAGGTTGGAATGGGCCCTCTCACGTTAGAAGAACCCAGAAACTAAAGCGCTGAAGAAAGGGAAAAAGATGAAAATAACCTGAGACAGGAGAGGTTCTTTACATAGCGAGACAGAGCAGTCTCCAAAGTGCACAGGTGAAAAGGGCACAGATGGTGTGGCACACACATGCACACTGCACAGCTGGAGTCAATGTCAGGTTCCCAGGACAGATACATGCTCTCCTGCTCTGCCATAGCCTGTCCTGTATAGGACTTGAAGACCTTGCTGAGAGCTTGGGCCCTTGGAGCAGAGGTTTCCAATAGAGCTTGCTGCCTAGTCCCTTTGGAAGGCAGCCAGGGTCACACCTCATAGGTCCACGATAAATACCAGATTAGAAGGCAGCCAATTTAAAACTGGACACTCCCAGCTGGGCAGTGGTGGCGCATGCCTTTAATCCCAGCACTTGGGAGGCAGAGGAAGACCTCTGTGAGTTCGAGACCAGCCTGGTCTACAAAGCGAGTTCAAGGACAGCCAGAGATATCCTGTCTCAAAACAAGACAAAACAACAACAAAAGAAATGTGATATCTGAAGGTGCTGGGGTCTAAGCTGGGGAGGCTGAAAGCACAGCATATGAGGAAAGAGGGTGACCAGGGAGGCCAAAGCTCAGAGTTCCATGAGTCTCAAAGCAGCTCTACAGAACAGAGACCTGCCACACTGGCTCAAGCAGATCAGTGGCCAGAGGTGTGATATAGCTGAGGGACCCTGGTTCTGTTTCTCACAGAATTGGCTTCTGGCAGCATTTTTGTCCCCTACATCTCTGTCATCTACAAGTAAGGCCTGCTGCCCCTCTTGGGACCTGGTAGAGTCTGTGACTAAGAGCCATTCAAGCCCCAACTGAGAAAACAGGGATTCCAGTCCCTCTCCACCTCCAGTGACTGTGCTACTCCTGCCCATACCTTGGGGCAGGTCCGGGTACAGTTCATGATGGTGTGGCAGCGGTAGAGAGAGAAGGGATCCTGCAGTTTGGCCAGGCGCTCCTCTGTGAAGTCGTCTCTGGAGTCGATCATCCAGCGATAGGCCTGGGAAAGCATGGCGGGGGGGATGGTAGCTGAGTCAGCTGCTGGCCTAGACGGGCTTGGCTCAAGAGTGTAGGAGCCTTGCCATTGCCCTGTAGTTCTTGCCCACCATGCAGGAAGGCTCTGAGCTCTTTCCTAACTCGGTGTATTCATGATCATCATGAGCCTTTGATCCACCCTGTGCTTGGTACCTCAGTGCTTAATGACATGGTACCGGCATCGGCTCATTTCATATTGTTCCAGGTTCTAATTAGTGAGGGTGGGCTGTGCTTTAGCCTCTCCTTATAGCACCTGCCTGTGCTAGAACCTGCCACTGAATAAACAGATGCTTTGTTTGGGATAAGGGTCTCACTGTATAGCCCTAGCCGGCCTGGAGAACTCAGAGATCTGTCTGCCTCTGCCTCCTGAGTGCTGGATTTACAGGGATGCATCACAACGCCTGGCTTGTTTGTTATTTTAAGGCTCCCAGCCTGGCCTTGAATTCATCCTCTTCCTGCTTCAACCTCTCAAGGTCTTTGGATTACAGGCATAATGAGCTATCATAGCCATCATGGACAGTTTGTCATTTTCTATCAATCAACACATCCCATCCCCTGAGATCAGCAAACTCACAATGGTTTACCACAGGGCCTGGACCTGTTCCAGCTGTGTTACTGAGACCTGTGTGCTTTCCAACAACTCAGATCCTGGACAGCGAGTGGCACAATTGAGTGTATCTGACTGCACATGGCATGGCCAACACTATTCTGTGGTCACACAGCCTTTAACTTCCTTTTTAATGGGAAAATGAGAAACATGAAGTTGTCTTTCGACTTGCTTCAGTCTCTGAAAGCACTGACCACAAATCTGAAAGGCAGGCTTCCTTCTTGCCTTCTGATTAGCAGCTGCCCCTCAAGATGTTTCTCCTTGCCACAGAGCCCCAGCCCAGTGATCCAGTTCACACCAGTTGTCCAGTAGGTCCCTCCCTTTGGGATGGTCCTCCTTGCTACAAAGGTGCAGCAAGGTGAAACCTCAGATTTGCTGAGAGCCACCTGAGCAAAGCATTGGATGTACTGCATGTCACTGGACACCATCCCTCTGCAGACAGCTGCCTGCAGCAGGCCACTATCCTCAAGGACTTGTGGCTGCTTGAGTTAGGGAGCACTGCACCTGCATGAGAACTGCAGGTCCCAGGTACTTGTCTCCGTTCCACCAGTAGCTGGGGCAGCTGGTACTGCAGCAGGCACACAGGATGCATTCATACAATCCATCCTGTGTGGAGAGAAAGGAAGTCAGAGACCAGGGACCAACACATGACAAAGTGCCAGCCTGCTGTGTGCTTTCTGGGTGAAATCCAAGGGTGGTTTGTGGCGGTGTAATAGATTCATAAAAAAATACCTTGTAATGAAATGCAAACCTCTGCTAGATCAGAGTTCAGGGCCCTTACATCCAACAACAGGGCATGTAGATTTGATAATCAATAACCCCTCACAGACCTAAGAGTAATGAACAAGCTCAGGTTCCCAACCAGCATGCAGTCTGCAGCACAGAGGTCACTGAAGTTCCTTGGCAGTCTGCCCTGGTGTCTCAGAGAAGACTGCTGAGCAGTCCTCAAGTTTCCACTGGGGCCTCAGTAGTATCCTATGCTGCCCTCCACCCTACTGCTCTACTGCCGTCCGGAAAGCACCCTCGCCAACCATGACAGTAGGTTTAAGTAATGACCAGCTTCTCCCGGTCTTCGATGGACTGCAGATACTGCTGCTTGCCCTCCTGGGACTCATCCTTCTTCTTCAGATAGGGCTCAATGGATTTGTACTGTGCGTAGAAGTTACTCAGATCCTGAGGGAAAGGAGAGGGCAGTAGGAGAGAGGTCAGCTTCTACCAGGGAGGGCCTTCAGCTTGCTGTCAGTTCAGACACTGCACTTTCCCTCCCCATGATAGTCAGAAACCAAACTCTCAAAGGCTGAGATAAATCAAGGTTCTAGAAGGGGACATGGTCAGTGTTAGCCACACCAGCTGAAGACATGGCAACTGCAGTCCTTTTTCCCGCTGCCCCAAATCAGGGAAGCCAGCAGAGGGAGGGGAGCTCAGCGCAAAGCCAACTACTGTTGCTTTCCTGCTGATCTTCCACACAAAGTCTCTGCAGTTAAAGCCAAGTTCTTCATTTCTGGGGCTAGTTCAACTCTGGAGTTCTAAACCTTATTTCCAAACAAGCCCCGTACTCTGAGCTTCAGAAGGACTGATTTCCAGGCATGTCACCTCTCATTTAGATTCTTCAAACACACATAGGCCACACTGGTGTGGACCTGGGAAGGGGGTTCCTAATGTCTCTGGGGATACTGTGGAATTCCCCTTGCCATGAACACAGGGAGTGTCTGATTGGTAACGTATACCACAATAGCTGCAGACACCCGACCTAGCCTTCTCTGGAGAACAGAGGGCAGGCCATGCTAGCACCACCCTTGTAGGACACACTTGCACCGCCCCCAACAGGTGGGAGAGCCACAGACACTCACAGGGACTAGATCCTTGATCACATACATATGCGGAAGAGGGTAAATTTTTGAGACTTTGTTGAGGTCCGTGTCGATCCTACGAGTGCACGCCAGAGTGTTGCCTCCGTTGATGTTCATGGCACAAGAGCCACAGATCCCTGAGAGAGACACCAGGTGACCTCAGGCTCCCAATCCTTTTTTCTGGGCCACGCTGACCACCATTAGTAGACAGGATGTCTTTTCTCCCTTCTCTTTCCTGCCTGGACCTCAAACTTGAACCAGGCCATGCACTCTACCCACTAAGCTAAACCCTCAGTTCCTTGAAGCCCCAGCTGGCTTCTTCCATCTTTGATTATCCCAGGTTTCCATGGCTAGTGAGCAGCACAGCACAGACACGGAGACTGCCTCTGTGGCTGACTTCTGGTGTCCACCCCACTACAGGTCCTTGCAGAGTCCCGTAACTCCACAGGCCCATTTCCCCTCTCCTGTATATTAAGTTCATGTAGTCACCTACCCACCTCACATGAAGACTCAACAGCTCTGGCTCACAGACGGGCTTCACAGTCACAAGGGCCACATGGGCCTCAAAGCACCATGTGATTTTTGCCTTTTGAGTTTTTTCTTTTTAATTATTGTTATTAAATTAATTTTATTTTCGCCTAAAATCATATTTTAAAACATTTTTACTTTTGTTGCACCCCTCTCCTGTATATTAAGTTCATGTAGTCACCTACCCACCTCACATAAAGACACAACAGCTCTGGCTCACAGACGGGCTTCACAGCCACAAGGGCCACATGGGCCTCAAGGCACCATGTGATTTTTGCCTTTTGAGTTTTTTCTTTTTAATTATTGTTATTAAATTAATTTTATTTTCGCCTAAAATCATATTTTAAAACATTTTTACTTTTGTTGCACCCCTCTCCTGTATATTAAGTTCATGTAGTCACCTACCCACCTCACATAAAGACACAACAGCTCTGGCTCACAGACGGGCTTCACAGCCACAAGGGCCACATGGGCCTCAAGGCACCATGTGATTTTTGCCTTTTGAGTTTTTTCTTTTTAATTATTGTTATTAAATTAATTTTATTTTTGCCTAAAATCATATTTTAAGACATTTTTACTTTTGTTGCATTATCACTAGCAACTCTTTTTCCATGACAGGATTTCTCTGTGTAGCTTTAGCTTCGACTGTCCTGGAACTAGCTCTTATAGACCAGGCTGGCCTGGAACTCACAGATCTGCCTCTCTCTGCCTCCTGAGTGCTGGGAATAAAGGTGTGTCCACCACTGCCTGGCTTTTCTCTTTCCCTCTTTTGAGACAGGGTCTCATTATGTAGCCTTGGCTGGCCCTGAAGTTGATCTCAAAGACTCAGAGATTTTCCTGACTCTGCCAGTCCAGTGCTCTACACCCTCAGCTACATATTTTCAGATACACAGACTAATGCAGAGCTGTTAGAGCAGGAAGTTGTCTTTTCACAGTCTCAACATCAGCACCAGAACGTCACCCCGTGACAAGTGTGAGTCGAGGAGACTCAGCAAGAAAATCGCACCTCTTGCTAAACAAAGAGCTCATAGTGAAAATGCCAGCTAGCCTGTCTTCACTGGTGCCAGTAAGCTCATGGCAGCTAACAGGAACCATGAGACAGAGGAACCTCGAGACAAAGATCTCAAGGGGAAATCAGAACTTGCATCACAGTTCAAACTTTGGAAGCCATTTCCCAGGAAAAAGAAGGTGATGTACAGCATCTCTGTATATATCCTCTATTCCCTTGCTGCCCACTCGGGCAACCCCTAAAGCTGTACTAGTCTCAGCAGCAAGGTTATCTCACAGTGCTGCAATTGCTCTCCAGGGTGTCCCCATCAGTGGCAGCCAAGACTCTCCAGAGTCAGAATCCCAGCCAAGGTCTAGCGATAACAAAAGTCATGCTCACCTTCTCTACATGATCTTCGGAAGGTCAGAGTAGAATCTATTTCATTCTTAATCTTGATTAGAGCGTCCAACACCATAGGTCCGCACCTGATAGAGAAAAGGCCTCGGCTGCATTCACAAAGGTAGCATCCTTGCTTTGCTACTGTACAATGATCAGAACACCTAGATGCATGACCCATTCAGTACCACATCAACACCAGATTTTTTTCCTACAGTTTTATTTTTTACTTGCTTAAAGGTTTAATTACTGCAGTAATTTTTTTATTCTTTTGTGCGTGTGTAGTGTATGCATGTGGAAGCCAGAGGATGCTGTTTAGAGTCTCCCTCTAATGCTCTGCTTTATTCCCTTGAGACAGGACCTTTCACTGAACCTGGAGCAGTTGCCTTTCAGCTAGGCTGATGGTCAGCAATCCCCAGATCTGGACCTGCCTGGGTCTGCTTCCCCAGGAAATACAGGAAAGCATCGCCTGGCTTTCTCCATGGGTGCTGGGATCCAGACTCATGCTTGCACAGCTAGCATTCTTACCCACTCAGCCATTTCCTCAGCCTGCTTTTCTCTTGTTCTGTTTTTTTGAGATGGTGTCTTACTATGTAGTCCAGGCTGGCCTTGAAATCAAGATCCTGATTTGGCTGTTAAAATAATACAGAACCACCACAGGAAATATGGTAAAGATAATAAAAGAAAATAAAACAGACTAGAGAGATGGCTGAGCAGTTAAGAGCACATGCCATTCTTGCAGAGGACCTGAGTTCAGTTCCCAGCGCCCATGTTGGGTAGCTCATAACTGCCTGTGACTCAGCTCCAGGGAATCTAACATCCCTGGCCTTGTATAAGTCTCCCTGACAGCACTGATCTGTGAGTCTCCATCTTCACAGCCCCTAAATCTGTTTTTATTTGTTCATTTGAGACAAGGGCTCAGGTAGTCCTGGCTGGCCTTGAATTTGCAATGTAGCTGAGGATAACCTTGAATTCCTGGTCTGCCTCTACTGGCCAAGTGATGGGATTATGGGCCTGGGTTACCATACCTAGCCAGTCTGCTTCTTTCACTGTTTTTTGTATAATTAGCAATCCTGGATCCCACCAGATTTTACTGAGGAGCGTTAATTAATGTCTCATTGTTTTTAGCAGGTGACCAACATGGCAGGTCCAAGCACTGGAAAGAGGCTGCACACAGAATTTGGGATTCCTCTTCACTTCTTTCCAGGGTCCCCGCACTTTCCATGTCTCCTGCTTCCCCTAGTTTTAATCTTTCTGTTGCTACGCAGGCTGGAGCCTGACTTCATGGTGGAAAACTATGCAGCTCACAGTGGAGTCCACATTCTCCCAATTATTTTTGTTTACTGCTGGTCACTTCCCAGTGCCTCAGGTCATTCCTATCTGCTCCCTGGGGTCAATGATGAAAGCCTATTCTATCATTCCTGGAAGGAAACTCAATAATGCCTTACTTTTTTTT
Source organism: Ellobius talpinus (assembly GCA_001685095.1). NCBI lineage: Eukaryota > Metazoa > Chordata > Mammalia > Rodentia > Cricetidae > Ellobius > Ellobius talpinus. The sequence continues at coordinate 188 of LOJH01038954.1, read as the reverse complement.
TTTAATTCTATATTTTAGCCACATACCGAGGTCCGAGGTGGGTTTTTTGTTTCTCTCCCTCTCCCTCTCTCTCGACAGGGTCCCACTACATAGCTCTGGCTGTCCTGTGGCTCATGCAGACCAGACTGGAATCAAACTTTTTAGTTTGTTTTGTTCTATCTATCTATCTATCTATCTATCTATCTATC
>LOJH01038952.1:2369-14942 GCA_001685095.1 Ellobius talpinus | reverse complement strand
AGGCACACACGCAGACAGAATATTGTATACATAATAAATAAATATTTAAAAAAAATTCTGACTTTGGCAATTGTTTGTGTGACCTCCCCTTCACCCAAAGGCAGATTCCCTTCACTCAGCAAACCCTTCAAACCAATGCCTTTGTTCTGCAAAGCCTCAAGGTTGCTCCTAATCTAGACTCTAACTTGATGCTGACTGATGGTCAGAACTATTTTCTTACCATATGGCTTTCATTTTTACTGGTGTGGGAAAGTTAGAAATAGTATTTAACTAAGAACCTACATAATCAGGACCACTGTGAAACTGAGTGGAGACAGCAGTGAAGGGACAGGAAAGTCAGTGGAGTCTGGCAAACCTGTTTGTGGCCTCTGCCTACACAGAATGTGTAGAGTGCTGGGAAAACACTCATACTTTGGATAGAAACAGGGCAGGTCATGAACCAACATCTTGCCTATTTGAAGTATGCCTAGAGGATTGGTGTCTGTCTTGGCTGATTAAGCAGTGTGGTGGCTTAAAAAAAATGGCCCCCAAAGGGAGTGACACTATTAGGAAGTGCCGCCTTATTGAAGTAAGTGTGTCACTATAGGGGTGGGCTTTGAGGTCTCCAATGCTCAAACTATGCCCAGTGTCAGATGTTGTCTGTGGGTCAAGATGTAGAACTCTCAGCTCCTTCTTCAGTACCCTGTCTGCCTTCATGCCCCCATGACCCACCATGGTGACAATGGACTTAGCCTCTAAAAATGTAAGCCCTCCCCACAACTAAATGTTTTCCTTTATAAGAGTTGCTGTGGTCTGGTGTCTCTTCATGGCAAGAGAAACTCTAACTAAGATAGAAGTTGGTACCAGGAGTGGAGTATTTATGTGAAAGGCCTGACTATGCTTTTGTTTGGAGGAATTTGGACTTTGGTACTTTGGGTTAGAAAAGCAGTGGAATACTTTAAGAACTGTTTAATGGGCCATACTAGCAGGAACATGTAAGATTTGAATTGTGGGGTGCTGTGGGACAATGGTCTTCTACCCTGTAAAGATTTGTTGCTTCTATTGCTTTAATAAAATGCTGATTAGCCAGTAGCCAGGCAGGAAGTAGAGGCAGGGTGATGAGAACAGGAGAATTCTAGGAAGAGGAAAGACACAGTCTGCAGTCGTAACCCAGACACAGAGGAAACAAGATGAGAATGCCTCGCTGATAAAAGTACCAAGACACATGGCTGATACAGACAAGAATTATGGGTTAATATAGGATGTAAGAGTTAATAAGAATCCTGAACTAATAGGCCAACCTGTTTATGACTAATGTAGACCTCTGTGTGTTTCTTTGGCACAAAACAGCTGCAGGACCAGATGGGACAGAAACATCTGTCAATAGTAGGAACCTGGCTCAAGAGATTTCAGAGGAGAATTTTAGCATATTGCTTAGAGATCATTCTTGTGTGTTAGTTAAGAATGTAGCTTTTTTTGCCCTTGTCCAAAGAAGTCTACCTGAGGTTGAAGTAAAGAGATGTGGATTAATTCTGTTGGCAGAGGAAATCTCAAAACAGCCTAGTATAGACTCTGCCATGTGGTTATGAGTGCTAACTCTAATGAAGATACATAACAAAAAGGAGAAAGCTGAGCAAGGAAAAATATTAAATGTACAATTTGAGGAGAAAAGGAACATTAGGAAATGGAACAGAGCTAAATCCTGTGTTCAAGAAGATAAACAGATTAAGAAATGGAATAAAAAGGAGTAGTGACCCCAGGGCAAGATCCCACCTAGCTAAGTATTCAATTTGTGAAAAAAGGAACTAAAGAAAAGCTTAGAGCCCAGTGTGGTAGCTCATGCCTTTAAACCTAGCACTCCAGAGGCAGAAGCAGGCGGATCTCTGAGTCTGAGGCCAGCCTGGTCTACAGAGCAAGTTCCAAAACAGCCAAGCTTAGGTAGTGAGGAAAATCACTGAAAAAAGAAAGCTGGTGAAGATGTAACTGAAAGGGGGTGGGCTTGTTCCAGTCCCAGAAAGCAGCAGAATTGGCAGCTTTGGCTTTGGTTCTGGCTTCAAGGATAGAAGAAAGGGGTTATGAAATATTCCTCCACTACTAAGTAAAGCCACAGAGGCCAGGCATGTGTCAGGGTATCCCTGAATGAAGGCCTAGAGAGGTCATTATGTGAAGCTATGAAGCTAAAGCCTGGATTTTCTTGGAGACTCCAAGATGTTTGAGATGCCAAAGCCAAGGAAAGCTGTCAAGAAAAGCTGCTAACAGGGAGTGGAAAGAGCCCAAGAGAAAGAAGTGTATTGTAGCCAACAAAGCTGAAAGGAGTTGGAGATATGAAGAGTGTTTTGATATCAGAAATGGAGATGCAGAATTTGGAATTTGCCCAGCTGGTTTTCAGCCTTGATTTGGTCCAGTATTTCCTCACTATGCTACCTTCCCTACATTTTGGAATAGTAATGTATATCCTGTGCCATTATATGTTGGAAATACGTGATCTGCTTAATGATTTTGATTTTACAGGGGATTACAATTAAGAGATTGTATGATCTCAGAAGAAACTTTGAACTTTAGACTTTAAAATAAGTTTGAGACTACTATAAACTATGGGAACTTTGGAAGTTGGACTGAATGCATTTTTGCAATATATGGCTACAAGGCTTTGGGGGCCAAGAACTGGAATGTGGTGGTTTGCGGAAAAGAAAAACAAAAGGGAGTGGCACTATTAGGAGGTATGGCCTTGTTGGAGTAAGTGTGTTACAGTGTGGGTAGACACTGAGGTCTCAAGCTACACACAGTGTGGCACTCAGTTCACTTCCTGTTGCCTGTGGATCAAAATGTAGGATTTTCAGCTCCTTCTTCAGAACCATGTCTGCCTGCATGCTGCTATTTCCCACCATGATGATTAATGGACTAAACTTCTGAAAATGTCAGTCACCCCAATTAAACATTTTTCTTGTAAGAGTTGTCATGGCCATGGTGTCTTTTTACAATAGAAACCCTAACTAAGACAGGCAGTGATGGGGTAGAACCAAAGTTTAAAAGCTACTGAAAACAGACAAGCACCAGGTTAGGATCCAATTCTATTGGCAGATACCAAAGGACCAAGAATTCAGAAAAACCAGAACTTATTAGGAAAACTTTCTTGTACAAAGCCAAAATACAGAGGCTGGAAGAGGTGTTTCTTTTTCTAAATACTCAAGCCCAGCAAAGCAAATAAATAAAAGTTAGCAAAAATAAAAAGAGAAGCATGGACCAAAGACGAACAATAAATTTCTAGAACACAATCTTAAAGAAATACAGATCTATGAATGCCCTGGCAAATAATTTAAAGTAACTGACATATGAATGTCTACTGAGCTAAAAGAGAGCACTCAACACTATGAAAAGACTGCATGAACAAAATGAGATTATCAACACAGAGGGAACTACATCAATACATGAGACATTCTAAACATGAAGAAAGCAACTGAACTGAAAAACTTGGCTGTGGGCTCAATGGGAGAAAGCTTAAAGACAGGCCATCAAAATCATCAGTAGAGAAGAGAAGAAAAAAATACAAAGAATATAAATGAAGAAAGGCTGTGGGACTTATGAATACCAGTGAGCAGAACAACATGTAAGCCCTGGGAATTCCAAGAGAGAAAGAGAAAGGCAATGAGAGTTTATTTGAAGAAATACTGCTTGAAACAAGGAAAGAAAAAGGCTTAAAAGGCAAAGAACTGAAATGAGCATAAATACAAGGAAAATGGCAGTGAGTATATTTCAGTCAAATTAAGTCAAGACAATCTTAAGAAACAGTGGGGGAAAGTCAGTGCTCATATAAAGTTTATGAGTTTATCAGTTTTTCAATAAAAACGTTGTGAACTAGAATGGAGTGGAAGATGTATCTTCAAGTGTCCTTCATAAGTGAAGGTGAATCATGACTTTCTCGGGGATTACCCTGATACCAGTGGGCAGAGTTCATCATTTCTAGACCTTAGAAGAAACAGAAGCACAGACAGGAATCCTTCAAACTGAAGCATCACAACAGTAGACAGCAATAGAAGGCGGGATAAAAATGTGAGACTCTCCTGCAGAGGTAGTCACATAGGCAAATATCGTAATGTTAGTGGCTAAAGAGATAGCTCAGCAGTTCAGAGCACTTGCTCAGAGGACCAGGGTTCCTAGCACTCACGTCAGGTGGCTCAAAACCTCCTGCAACTCCAGCTCCAAGAGATCCAATGCCCTTTGTACGGCTTCTGTCCTCACATTTATGGTATTCACTCATATAGACACATACATATACTCATAAATAAAAATAAATCTTTAAAAGTTAACTATTATAATTTTTTATTTTAAAGACAGAGTCTCATTGTGCAGTTCAACTGGATTGAACACAGGATTCTCCTGCTCCAGCCTTCTGAGTGCTGAGACTGGATATGCACTACCATACCTGGCTTGTAATTTTGATTAACTGAATTTAAATAAATTATGACTACAGATCTATGTAAGTGGGCATAAAACATACAAAGACAATCTGTGTGTGATATTGACAAGTGTGGAGCTAGAAAGAAGAGTTTTCATATGCATTTGAAATTATATCATTATCAGTTTAAAATAGAATGCTATAATTTTAGGATGTTTTATGCAATCAGAATTGTAACTACAGGGATAGAGAGATGGCTCAGCATTTAAGAGGAGGTTCTTCCAGAAAACCTGAGTGTGGTTCCCAGCATCCAGACATCAGTGGACTCATGATTGCCTGTACCTCCAGCTTCAGTGGTATTCAATACCTGACTGTCACACACACCTGCACAGCTCCCCACCACACACATGGAAATAATTTCTTTTAAAAAATCTAAAAAAAGAATCATAGTCACAAAGGAAGTTCTTTTTATTTTTTATTTTTAAAGATTTATTTATTATGTATACAGCATTCCTTNCTCTGGAAGAGCAGTCAGTGCTCTTAACCGCTGAGCCATCTCTCCAGCCCCACAAAGGAAGTTCTTTAGAAAATATACAAAAAGAAATGACTCCTATGAGGACATTTTAAAAGAAAAGCGGTAAGAGAGTAAATCAGGAAGAAATAAAACTATATGCCGCACAGAAATAATAAGGTAAGCTTTCCCTACCAAGAATGTTTTAAATGTTAATGGGCTAATCTCCCAGCTGAAGGACAAGATTGACAAATGGATTAATCACATAATAGGGCGGATTACATATCAGGAAATTTATTTCAGCCCTGAGGACACATATGCTGAAAGTGAAGAGACGATACGAGGTATTTCATGCAAAAGATGGCCAAATGAGTAGGGATCATCAGACAAGAGCAAGATGGAAACAACAGATGTAGAACACTGTAGACCCTTGGATCTATCAGAAACATAGAACACTCCACTGTAAGAACTGCAGGCTACACATGCTTCCCAAGTGCATCTGGAATATTCTCCAAGGCAGACCATGCATCAGTCTCAAAACAAATCTTATAAAATTCAAGAAAATTAAATCATACAAGTAACTTTCTGCTCACAATAGAGTAAAACAATAAAGAAGTGTAAAATATGAAAATTTAAAAATTAAATATACAGAAACTCAATGTCATGGTCTGCAGTCATCAACAAACCAAAGTTACAAAGGGACTTACTGCATGAAAATAAAAGTGAAACATACAAAAGCAATGGGATACAGCAAATTCCTATGACATCTCCAGGAAGCCTGGAAAGCCAAAACAATGTAGGAAAAAAAAAGAATAAGGTCGAAAGGTCCTATTTTCTGATTTAAAAATGGTATAAAAGTGATAGTAAACAAAACACAGTGATACTGGCAGACAAACATACAGTGCAACAGAACAGAAGGGACAGTCCACAGATAAGCCTTCATGTACTTAGTCATGATCTCCAGAAGGCGACAAGGCCACTCAATAGCAAGGATCCAAAGAAGATCCTGAATTACCTCAAAGGTTTTTTTTATTATTTATTTATTTATTATGCATACAATATTCTGCCTGTATGCCTGCAGGCCAGAAGAGGGCACCAGACCTCATTACAGATGGTNGAGCCACCATGTGGTTGCTGGGAATTGAACTCAGGACCTCTGGAAGAATAGGCAATGCTCTTAACCTCTGAGCCATCTCTCCAGCCCCTACCTCAAAGGTTTAAGGATGAAAGTAACAACAATCATGAAAGGATCTCTCAAATCAAGAAGAAAAGGGCAGGACTGGAGAGACGGCTCAGCAGTGGACCTAGGTTTAGGTCCCAGCACTCACACAATGGCTCACAACCACCTGTAACTCTAACATCCTCTTTCAGCCTATGTAGGCACAAAGCATGCACTTGGTTCACACACATACATGCAGACACACATGCATACAAATAAAATAAAATAATCTTCAAAAGAAGAATTAGAAAAGGCTTCAAATGAAAGCAACTTAAAAACAAGTGGGTAAAGGATATAAATATGCAATTCAAGGATGATAAAAATGAGTTAGTGGTTTACAGCTACTGAAGAAATGTTCCATGTCCCCACTAGTAAGAGGAGGGATGCAAACTAAGTCCCAAGATGTCTGCTTACGAAATGTGGTGGAAGCAAATATGTGTCTACATGGTGTCAGTTGATGTGACAGCAACTTGACACCCTTTGTGATGTTTAGACTCCTAGTCTAAACTCCTAGAGGCTCTAGCACAGGTTTTGCTGTGAGCTTCCAGGAGTTAGGGGTGCAGGGAGAAGGTAGCCAAAGTAAATCCCAGTGTCCATCATGATGGGAGTATCTCATGACTATGTCAGAATACTTGTAAAATTCAGAAATAATGATTTACATAAAGAAAGTCATATAGTTGAATGAAATGAGAAACAAAATGGGAATTGAGAGTATTACACCATCTCAATAGTTAACAACATATAAACACAGACTTAAATGCTGACACACACAGCACTGAGTAGGTCTCAAAGGACAGATACATAGACACACAAACACACAGACATACACACATGCACACACAGGGTTGGGGGGAGCACCTGAAGGGCAGACTGGAAAGACACATAAAGAGCAAACATGCTACAGAAGGCACAGGTAGCATACCACTAAAGCCTTGCAGAGTTTAGAGCATATGGGTTTGGAGTTTTCAGTTAGGTATGCTCAATCGGTAGAGTCTACAGAAATATTTCAAAACTCAAAACCTTCAAAAATCTCAAACACTCCTGGTCCTCTGGATTGTTTCTTTTCTTCTCTTTCCTTCTTTTGGCTAAGCATTACTCAGCCTGCATCAGTGCTCGGGGAGAATGGTCCAAGGCATATGTATGATTAATCCAGTTCTGAGTCTTACAGCTCCCCTATGACATCCACCTTAGAGAAAATCAATACAAAGGGCTCAAAGCAGGTGAAAAGACGAATGGTTCATAAGTGATGACTAGGTTTCATGTCACACTGTGAGATGTGCCTCTCTAAGCCTCCCTAAGCCTTGTAAGGATATATGGCTGGGTGTATGACCCATCTGAAGTAAAGAGGCGAAAAAGACACACATGCTCTATGTCTAGGTCCAAACCTGGGTGGCCAGTCCAGAACTGCTTACCCTGGTTTCACAGGGGCATGTTCTGTAGAGAGAGGTTTAATTTTAAATGCATCTGTACTTTTGAATGGCTCCCTTTCCATCACCTGACCAAAGAGATCATTCGCTGAAACATAAAAACAGAATAGCCACTGGAACTTGTACTGGCATCTGAAGAAACGATTTCTAAAATCTGACCTGGATCTAAGTTCGCAAGAGAAGCTGCTCCCCAGGCACGTGGCAGGTTAACTAGAGCAGCTTGTTCATGGAGCACTAGCCTTGGCCTGGGATGGCTCACATTGTTCTAACTGGTAAAGATCAATTGCCATAATGTTAACTGATGGGCACAGCAATCATGGACACCGTGTTCCCTGCTGACAAGGAAATGCTTGCATGTTTTCTTCTGGGAGCAAACTGTCAAATTTCATAGCCTGTAGAATGCCCAACATAACCAGCTTAACCCTGACACCTATGTCAAAAAAGACGTAGTAAAAGAGAAGACGAATGTTCTGAAGCAAGTGGTGTGGGGAAACTGGGGTGCCCTGCGCCATGGTCTCCCTTGTCCCCTCCAGGCAGTCCTAGAAGCACCTGTGTAGAACCTTTGTCTTTAGAGAACTCTTGGAGCACCTGAGCAGGGAACCGGGTTAAAATCCAAATGATTTTGAAACTGGGGAGTTAGGAAAGGCTAGTAAGAATCACACGTGCATGGTGAGGGGCAGGCTTACCGTGCTATCTTGTCACTGCAGGACATGGTGAGCAGCCGTTCCCCCTGCAGCACCCCATCCCAGGTCTGGATACTAGCATTTGATCGCACAGGGATTGTCCCTTCACCAGATTCTATTTTTGTCCGTAGCTGTCCCCTTGCTTTGCGATTTGGATGTCTATCAGCTGGTTCTAAATGAAAGAGAGGGCTCAAAACCCACAAGTAATAAAACAGCTAACTTACTGAAAAGCACATCTAATGTACTAAAATTTAAAGTATAAAAATTTATGGATATTTATGCAAACATTTATTCAAGCCAGACAAAATATACATTCCAGTAAATATGTAAATTTAACTGAAAAGACACAATACAGACTAAATTATGAACATGGAAAAAGGTGGTTTACATTTTCATTGAGATTTCTATAATTAACAAGTGGAAACAAATGGAGAAAAAGGCTAAGATTTGCTAATTCTGAGTGATAGATACTCAGGTGCTTGTTATATATTAACTTTTGTATTTTTATCATTTCAAAAATAAATACAGACAAACACAGAAATCAATCCATGGGAGTATGTGAAGGTATTTCCAGTGATTAGCAGTGAGTTATAGGAATATGAGTGACTTTAATCTTTTTTATTATTTTTCTAAGAGTGGTAATTATTTACAGTGAGTGTTGCTGTTTTTATAGCCAAGGAAATCCATTTGCAATTCATGGTGCTTCGGCCTGAGAGTAGGAATGTACATACAAACTGTTATAAAGCCACAGTCCATGGCTGGCCTCCAAGGATGGGACAGACACTAGGGGCCTTCATGGCCTTTCTCCACCTCCTCTGTGATGTAGCCTCAGCGCTCAGTCACACATGCCTCAGTCAGCACTTAAATACAGGGGTCACTTAGAGGTTGCTTAAGGCTGGAAATGCCTTCGTTCCACTCTAATTACTTAACCAAAATTAGCACCTTTCTTTTAGAATTAGCATTTTTCATTCATTAAATTTTAGATTAATTTGGAAGAAAGAATCTGTACTCTTATCAAATCCATACCTAAGTCTGCAATTAAAAAAAAACAAAGAAAAAAAGAATATTGATGTGGATGTATTCTAACACTACATTATATTATGTTTCTTAAAAACCTGTCAGCTGGTGAGAGTCTGGCGTCATACCCTCTAGCACTGGCTCGTGCGGAGAGAATATTCTGGCATCTCCACAGGGAGAGGTGCTGATGTACAGGTGGAACTGTACAGTATCTTTCAGCCGGAACCCACCCCGTTCTGACTTCTGAAAGATGGACTTTTTCTGGTCTTCTTTGTTACTGCAAGGGAAAAGTCATGAGAGTGACAAAGGTGTGTGCGGCCAACAGGGGTCTATGGTCCCTTCAGTGATCAATATGTCATCAATTGTGAATGACTATTTCTTCACGGGTGAGACTGCAAGGTTTCGGAAAGACCACATGGGAGGAGAAACAGCATTGTCAAGAAGTGTGACCATGCCCAGTGATAAACTGAAGATGACCTTCTTTATCAGGCAGTTTAGGAAGACATATTTATATTCACAATGCATGATTCACAATGCATGAGACAAAAACCACCATATCAAATAGGGATTTGAAATTTACAGATATGTTATGATTCTCAGTATGCATCTTATGTAAGTATGCTTGTGTGTGTGTGTTTATGAGTTAGTTCATAAACTAGTTTATAACTGAGCATCATGGAAGAGTGGGACCTGCTCAGACAGCATCACAAGAGAGCAAGGCTTGGCATTAGTATTCCTCACACAGTTTTGGTCCTGAGAGTTCCTCAGTGCTTATATAAACAAGTCAAGTCTATGCAATGCTTTCTGAAAGAAAGTATTTTTAAAATAGTTTCCTTCACTTCTTTATTCCTAAACTTACTTTAAATAAAGCTCAAGTTGTGCATAAAGAAACCTGAGCAGGGACCTTCGGGAGATTATCTCTGCATGGCAGTCATTTAGTGCAAGGCCACGGTCACTCATATATTCACCGTTGATACATTTCGTCCCTGTTGAAACACTTATCACCTTGGCATCTTTGACGTCTGTACCTGAAAGACAGGAGAGTGACTGGCAACTAATGACACTGGCCTGTTTGACATATGCTCTTAGCAACTGGACTACTTAGGGTCAGCTGAACACTTAACCTTGTTTTCATATGTCTCAGTGTCTCCTGATTCCTACCCAAGAAATCTGAACCTTAAATAGGTTCAGACTTTGTTCTGTACCACTTCCAGGAGGCTACCTTCCTCACCCCGTAGTCTATACCCTAAACTTCATGTGGTCACTTCCACTGGCATGCAGGGGTGTTTGAATATTCACCCTTGACTATAGGTAAGAAGCACTACACAAACTGCCTGGAATTAGCCTCTAACGTAAAATATTAAAGAGACTAGGAGGAACAACTTAAAGGCCCAAGAGTACCAAGGCCCACATTTTTATTAGTAATCTTTCACACTTAACCATGCCAAGAGTGAAATACACAATGTAACCTTCCAGAGAGGGAAAACCATGATTAAATCCTATGAAATAGATCACTGACCCAGACATGCTACAAAGACCTGGATATGAAGGGGGATGTGTCTCGGTGGTAAAACATATACCTGACATGGGTAAGGCCCTGGGATACATCCCTAGCAGCAAACAAAAAATCCAACAGCATCAAAAAACCAATCCTGAGTATGACCTTCAAGCAGACTGGGTGACTGAAATAGGTGTGTTCTATGTGCTGTGAGGGCTGATTGTTAACTGTCAACTTGACAGACTCTCGAAATCACCTAGGATGTAGGTCTCTGGGCACGTGTGTAAGGGCTTATCTAGATCAGGTTGGCCTTTGGGCATACCTATGGCAGATCTTTCTTGATTAGATTGAGATGGGGAGACCCATTCCCTGTGCTGGGATCCCAGACTGCATAAAAGGGAGAAAAGGAAGCTGAGCAAAACATTCACCTTCTCTATTTCTTGACTGCAGATGCAATGTGATCAGCTGCCTCCAGCTCCTGCCAAGTGACTTCCCCACCATGATGGACTTCTTCAGCTATGAGCTGAAATAACTCCACCTAAGTTGCTTTTATCAGGATATGTGATCATAGCACCAGGAAAAGGAATTAAGACACAGGCTATGCAGGAGGCACTGTGCCAGGAGTGTTAGCGGATCATCCTCACAGCTTGTCCTCCAAGGAGCTTTGTTTTCCATTTTGAAGAAAAGAACTGCAGTTCACGGGGATTAATAACCTACCTGAGGCCATTCAACCAGTGAGAACATAAAGCCTATTATGTGTCCAGTTCCATTTCACTAGCTTCAGACACACATTTGAGCTATAAACAAAAAAAATGGTCATAAAAAGATACAAAAGATTGCCAGGTGGTGTTGACCCACACCTTTAACCCCAGCACTTGGGAGGCACAGTAGGTGGATCTTTGTGAGTTTGAGACTAGCCTTGTCTACAGAGCAAGTTCCAGTTCAGCCAGGGCTACACAGAAACCAAAAAGATACAAAAGGCTAGTCCTTGAGGTGATTGGCATTAGTCTTTTCTGTTTTCTGTAACAGAATTCTTGAGAGAACAATTTAAAAGGGAAATATTAATTTTGACTCAGAATTATAGGTTTTAGTCCATCATGGTAAAGTGGAACAGAACAGCTTGTAGCAGAGCAGTTCATATATGATGGTGATCAGGAAAGGGATGTGTTTTTGAGCGTGAGTATATGTGTGGGGGTGCAAATGTGAAGGCAAGAGAGAGGAGAGAGAAAGAGAGACAAACAGAAAGACAGAATGAAAATGAATACACTTAGATTAATGGGCTTCCCCTATTGCCATTTTTAAACTCTTTTTGAACCATTAGCCTATGGCATGCTGCCAGACACTTCTGGGCAGGTCTTCCATCCTTGTTCCTCTCTGGAAATGCCCGCAGAGACACACCTCTGAGGTGTGCTTTACCAGCTTCCAAGGATTTTCAGATTTCATGTCACTCTGATGTGGCAGTAGTGACACCAATAAGGCACAAAGGGTCTACGCTTTTACAGAAGCCAGACAGTACTACGCTGTTTCTAGAGCATATCGGGTCATAAAGATGTCATACGGTGATATAGCGTGCTCTCTCCAAAGGAAAAGACAGGTTAAAAAGTTGAACATTTTGGAGACTAAAGAGATGGCTCAGTAAGTAAGAGCACTTGCTGCTCTTACTAAGAATCCAGGTTTAATTCCCAGCACCCACCCACATAGCAACTAAAAACAACTGTAATTACAGTTCCAAGAAAATCGGAAGCCCTCTTCAGGCCTCTGAGGGCACTGCATGTATGTGGTAGACTTATACATATAAGAGCAACATCTCTCTCTCTCTCTCTCTCTCTCTCTCTCTCTCTCT
>LOJH01038951.1:0-14942 GCA_001685095.1 Ellobius talpinus | reverse complement strand
AGGTGGAAAATTTTTTTAATAACAATAAAAAAGTGTCTGAAATTAAAAAAAAGACTACAAATAAATACCCTGGGTTCAATAAACAAACAGCAATTACAAATCCAGAGTACCTTAAATCGATGCTGTGGATCCCTTTCTAGCAAGCAAAAGAGCCACTATCATAATCTGAATTACTTGCAAGAGATTGTTGACTATAAATATTCACTGCTAGGAAAAGAGGCAGGGAGGATTACTGGACTTGAGTTGATATTCTGACTACTCTCTGGTACATCTCTTGATCTTGTGAAATGCTAGAGTGTACTAGAGTAAACAGGCTGAGAAAGATTAGCCAAAAGGGGAGCTCTATCTGTGTGGCCATGAGGCGGTCACTGTCCATGACAAGCGAAAGACGTTCTAGTGTAGCAGTCTCAGGGTCACCTATTCTTCAGCAAGTAATTCCTCATGCATGCTCTGTAAGTCAGTCCAATAAACTCATCTGTTCACCATGGTGAACTATGGTGGAATTGTTCTATGGTCTGTCATTAAGGCCTTATTAGGAGGGGTTAGATTCCTCCCTCTGGGAAAAAAAAAATCTTGCAAAACTGAGTCTACCAAACAACTCATCTTTATGCGCTGCAGTCTAGGGAATGGGAATTTCTAGCTCTAGTAGGACTTAACTGGGTAAAGATTTCTTCTGATTTACAGATGTCACGCTTATTCTGCACCCTCATATGAAAAAGTATGGAGAGAGCTTGTTCCTTTTCCTGCTCAGATGAGCATTAAGCCCATCATGACCTCATTATCTCCCCAAAGTCTACCTTCTAACACTACCTCTTTAGAGACTGGGATTTTAACAGATGTATTTGTTAAAAATGTAAACATTCAGTACGTTGGAAAAAAAACTTCAAGGATCAAATTTTAAGTTAAATGCACAACCTCCAGCACTTTAGGGTCAAAACCAACACACATCTGCCACGAAAAACAGCTCAGCTGTGTGGCTTAAGTGCATGGTAGATAGGTTAAAAGAATCTTGCTTTAGCTAGCTAAGTAAGCTTTCTTTTGTTATCAACATCAGTCATAATCCTTTCTTTTGTTATCAACATCAGTCATAATCCTTTTAGCTTATCCATAAATATTACTTTAGGAAATGCCAACAAAATCAATGAAAGTCAAGTATAGCAATCTCAGCACTAGAAAAATAGGACAGTAGAACTCAGGAGAGTCTAAGGTAAACCTACAGGTTTGAGCCAGGCCTCCTCAGTAGTAATGAGACGGCAGCTGCTGTGAGGCTCCAAATACAACAGCCTGAGTGAATCATCACTGGTTTTTCAGGTCAGAATCTCCAAAATTGGGTTCTCTGAACACCCCACGTTGAGACTTGCTTCTCCAAAACAAAGGCCTGTAATTCCAGTTCATCAGAGAGGAATGTAACAGCTGTAATGTTGTTTAATTTATTCTTCCCTGTGGTGAAACTGACATGAGAAGCCAAATTCTGAATACAAGGTTGCTTGCAAGGCCTGATGAGGTTGCTGGAAGAAGGTTGTACAATACATATGTGCTTTGGCATCTGAGGGAATGAACACATCTGGGAGGTCCTGAGGCCTCTCACTTAGTTAGCGCAAGTTTCACAGTGACAAAGTGTGCTCCCAATGTTGTATGGTTTCTCAGCAGCCTCTTGAAAGTTATTAAGAAAGCCTGACTATTTCATCTGTGTCTGTCAATGGAATGAACTAGTGAAAACAAACAGGAAAGGGATTTCCCAAATGACAGAAATCCAGAGGCCACATGACACCATAGCTCTCAGTTTTGAATAGAGGAACCTTTTATTTTAGATCTGAATCAATCACTGCTTATGACAGTTTATTTTGGCTAATGTGATTCTGTGATTCTGTTTTCAAAAAAAAATCTCTTCAGTGTTTTTGTTGTGCCTGAAAGCTTGCTGGCCACTGTTTTTCCTTTCTTCCCCAACAAATTATAAAAGAATCTGCATATCAACCAATATCAGGATGCCTGTAAAAGTCCATTGACATTCGGAGAATCAATGATAGATAATCTAAGAACCATAACTCACATGCCTTTCATTCAACATGATGAATGATAGATGTATCAAAAACAAAATCAAAGACACCAGAGAAGACAAAACACCAGTTGTCACCTGGATTTGTATATTCATTTAAACCTCTATATTAAAAGATAAAAATATAGCAAATGTTAAAAGGCATGGATGTTTCAGAATATTATATCAGCTATAGGAATGGAGAGAGAAGGATATTACATTAGAGATACTGAAGCACAAGTTTGGGCTCCCTAATTATGAGCTCTGTAAGGACTAATTCAACAGAACTGCCATATATGGGCTGCCCATGCATGCTTGAGAACTTCCAGGACATAAATTTCATTTTCATTTCAATTATGAACTCTCATATAAGAATATCTTAAGATGAAACTGAATATATTTAAATAGTTTGGGGGATTGAGGATATCTACTGTAACATCTCTGATGAAGACAAATTGCTGTCATTTTAGAGGAATTTCATTTTTTGTCCATTCCTGCTCTCCCAAAGCTAGCCAACACCTTTTCTGCCAGATAAAACTTAACAAAAATCTCTCTCTGACCTTTTTATGTGTCTATAGATAACAAGAAGGGCTTTTGCTTGGAAATAGGGTGACTTACAAATGAAAGCGAACTGGAAAAGTTACTCCTCTAGTTAGGGCCTGAGCAAGCAGGGCATGAGCAAGCAGGGCAATCAACATATGGTCTAAATGCTGGGGGTCTTCAGACATGGAGCAGATCTCATTCTGTTTCTGGCATTTTATGGTTGGATATACTTCTTGAAAACATTTTTAGAAAAATCTTAATTCAATTAAGAATATTAAATCAGAAGAAGACTATTGCATGGCCTCATCTGAGTCAAACAAGCTCCTCCTTCACTGTGCCACTGAAAGGCATTTGGGGAAACAGTCAAAACTAGTTTGCATTTACCCCTCATTTCTAAGTTTTCAATTATCCATATTTGCAACTTCTCAGTCTTCTTTTTTTGCAGTCCAGTGTACTTCTTACTGAAGCAAATGCATCAGTCTGTCCTTCAGAAGAGAGAATCAATGAGTGGTAAACTCTACAGATAGTGAGATGAGTAACAAATTCTTAGTCACTCTGTTTCTATACCCATCCTTATTTTGTACTTTGTAACTAGCACTTTAGCAAGGAACAGGCTTCTAGCTTATTTTGTAGTAACACATTTGTTGAAAAAAATCAATCTAGAATCTTTTGAAAGGAGATATGAATTGTTCCCAGAGAAAGGACAGGGCTATTGCGTTGATTAACTTTTTCTCAAGTTGGCATACCTAGAATCATCATGGAAGAAGAAACCTCAACTACTGCCCTTTGGGCAAGTCTGTGGGTAATTTCTTCTTTAATAATTGATGTGAGGGAGGCCAGCCCACCATGAGTTTAGTCAGCCTAAAATGGGTGGGCCCATCTGGGAAAGTGGTTCTGGGTCATAAAAGAAAACTGAGGCTCAGGAATCATTTTTTCACTCTCTGCTTTACTTCCCACCTCCAAGTTTTTCTCCTGTTTGGATTACTGTCCTGACTTCCCTTCGTGATGGACTGTGATCAAGACATGTAAGCCTAAACTTTATGTCCAAGTTGCTTTTGGTGTATATCATAGCAATAGAAAGTAAAATAGTAAATCTGTGTTAATAATTCTACAGGACTAGTTGATTAGAATTTACTACATGAGGAAAACTGGGACGTTGTAGATCCAAAATCAAATTATCTTGGGCTGCTTTTAGGCCAGTGGTTATCAACCTTTTTAATGGTGTGACACTTTAATACAATTTCCTCATATTGCAGTAAACTTCAACCCTAAAATTAATAATTTTGCTACTGTTATGAATTGTAACACAAATATTTAATATGCAGGATATCTGATACACAACCTGTATAGGGTTGAGAACCCACATGTTGAGAACTTCTGTTTTTGAACATTTAATACACATTCATTGCCCCATCTCTGTTTTCAATTTGGTATTCTTACAACTAACAGGCAAAACTTTTAAAATACTTTAAATTTACAGACCCAGACTACACCAAACACTTCCTACATTGGAGCATGCTTCGGGAACAACATTAATCTGTTTTGCTGGTTCATGAGCATTCATATTTGGCTCATAATCAGTTAGGTCCTTTTCCTTTTGAGGTGAGAGTTGTGCTTTGCAGTTAATAGTTTAGCATCCAACACAGGGCCTCAAAAATAATCCACTTTCATTGGGATTGGTGCTGTACAGCTACCAACACAGGACCTTTGTTCCTAGCCATCAATGTTGCTTCCTGATGTAGTTATTAATGAGCTCTCCTTGGGATACTCACATACTCAAGTGTTCTCTTTTGTTTGACCAATATTCCATTGGTTTATTCTGAGCTGGTTGTTGTATATCTTCTTGTTACATTTCAGATAATTCATTTATTTTTGTTTAAATAATTCCATTCAAAACATTTGTTTATTGGCTAGAATTCAGCATAGTTATCCTGCTAATACCCTAATATCTAATTTTGTATTTTTCTGTAATTTTTCCTTATTGCAATCTCATTCCTTTCAGTTTAGCAATTCTAGGAGCACAGTATTGAAGAGGCCACCAGAAGGAGACACATGTTCTTTTTAGAAAGAGCAGAGTGGGGTGTTAGAAGAAACACCTCTACATAGGCAGCAACTACATACAGATGTCCAAGACTACTTAGATATCCCTTTTGACTTAGATAAGAAGACACACAAAGGGGTGTGGTGGTTTGTATTAGAATGGTACCCATAATCAGAAAGTGCCACTACTTAGAAGGATTAGATGCTGTGACCTTGGTGGAGTGGGTGTGGCATTTTTGGATGAAGTATATCACTGGGGTAGGCTTTAGGGTTTCAAAAGCCCAAGCCAGGTATCTTTCTCTCCTTCCTGCCTGCAGATACAGATGTAGAACTCGCAGCATCTCTAGCACCATGTCTTCCTGTACACCTCTATGATCGCCAACATGACAATAATGAAATAAGCCTCTGAAACTGTAAGAAAGCTTCAGCTAAATGTTTTCTTTTATAAGAGTTGCCATGATCATTGTGTTTCTTCACAGCAATGTAACTCTGACTAATCAAGGGATGATCAGGCAGTTTCTGGAAAACCCTTGTATTCCAATAATATATGCAATTCTGAAACACAATGGGCAGAACCAAATGAACTACTGCTATGACACATAAATCTGACCTAAACACAAATCTGGGCTGCTAAAATGTAAGATTGTAATTTTCAGGCATAAGAAAACATTAAAATGGGAAAAAGAAAATCAAGCAATGAGAAAGTACATGTTGAAAAACCATTTGATGCACCACATTTTTTAATATTTTATATTTATGATAATATAATTTACAAGTATTTTTTAAATAGGGGGTATTTGTTGTTCCCAACTTCTTATTTGTTTGGTTGGCTAGCTGGTTGGTTGGTCTCATTGCAAAATTAAAAATCCTTGGTAGTAGATCATAAATGGAAAACACGCTTTTATTAGAATTCAGCAACATATATGAAAATAATTGGTGAAATAACTGATTTTCAAAAGCTTAGAGGTTTAAAGGCCATTTCAAAAATAACAGAAATGCTAAAGAACAGAAACTAATCTGAAAGTATCTGAAGTTGTGTGAAAAACAAGATGAATTCTTCAGAGGACAACTTGCCTTGAGCTGTAAGTTCCTCTGTTCTCAGCCTCAACTATTCTGCCTTCCTCAGAATTCTCTTTCTTCTGACTTCTGTAAACCACAAGCAGAACATATAGCAATATAAACTCTAGCTAAGACATTTATATAATTGTTTCTGTATTATTTTATATTTTGGCCTGTTCCCCTGTATCTATGATTTCATATTCTTGTTTAATACCACAATGTACAAATTAAACGAAGGCTTAAGACCACTACAAAAAAGAAGTTTTAGAGTCTGACCAAATAAGCGGTGATTCCAAAAAAGGATAAAAACACAGAAAAAAGTCAGATATGCCAGACTATTGTTTTGACTTTGGCTGACTGGTAGGCCAAAAAAGAGAAATCAATGATTTTTCATAAAGGGAAATTTCAGAGTACCTATTATAATAGAACCCAAATTGTTGGGGATTGCAGACCCCCTGACCCTGAACTTTCTATGACTCCTTGCCTGCTGGAGTAAACAACTTGTCTCTCTATGCTTGTAGCTTCTCTGAGCATGAGACTCTCATGAGTTCCTGATAACACAATAATACAGAGGTGTTTTCTGGTGGGCTTGCAGCTGAAAAATCCTGAGAGCTAGGGTGTGGCCATTAGTCAAGGAAAGCACTATATAAGCTGTCCTGGAACACAATATAATTGACATTCCTGTTTCAAGAGTGACCCATGTCTCTACGTGTTTTTTAATCCCCAGACCCTTGCCCTATAGCGGTTCCAGGTGGTGCAGGTGCCACAGATGGAGGCCCCACTGGGACTGGGAACTAGGGACACTCTGAGGGATGCTCTCCAGAAGACTGGCCGCAGGAAAGTAATAAATTAAAGGCAAGATGGTGAATTGTAGGGATGGGGGCAGATTCTTCCAAGTAGAGGAATTGCAGGTACTAGTGAAAAAACAGGGTACTGGGATTAAAAGAAAAACAGCTGAATAATCTGTGGAAACTCTAGGTAGGATTAGTCCATGGTTTTTACAGGCAGGCACCTTGAACATCCCTGACTGGGAACATGTTAAAGAGGACCTACAAAACGAACTGAAGGAAAAGGGACCAGAGTTCTTTCTAATTGCCACATTTTCCCTATGGAGGTTGGTTAAAGAGTCTATGTGTACTGAAAATTGTAGGGTCAAGGGATAGTTTAAGGAAGCCATTAGGTTACTGGAGGGTGTCCAATATAGAGAATTCCTGGCATCATGGAAAGGAGATCCAGAGGGGAAGGAGCCTGAGGAGGCTCGGATCTCAGATAGTTGTGATTCCGTGTCACCTCTCGGGACTGGGTCTATTCTCTTACTGTGCCCCAAGAGAAAGAATCCCTTTTACAAAGTAACTGCCTCTCCAGCTAGTGAGAGGGAAGTAGAAGAGTTGAGGAGACAATTAGCAGTACTTAACTCCAGGAATATTTGAGCTTTCCCTGTTATTGAAACTGCGGATTCTCAGGAGGATAGGCAGGACTGCTGGGGACCAGTTGTCTGGGGTGCTGCATGGGCCATCTGAGTCTTATGCAGATTTTGTCAGTCAGCTCTAGCAGTTGGCAGGTGGGATTTTCCCTGATGTTGATGCCACCATGCCAGTTATTAAACAACTAGCTTATGAGAATGCCAACAAGTATTGTCAGGAGGCTATTCATCCTTAACAGCAAGGAGGAGGGCTGAATGATTACATCAGACTGTGTAAGACATTGACCCCCATGTCACCGGGGCTGTGATATCTGCAGCATCACGGTCTTGGGGCATGGACCAAGCCCTGCTTTAACTGTGGACAAGCTGAGCACTTTAAAATACAATGTCCCAACCACCCCAGAGACCTGTCTTCAGGTAACCCTTCACAACCTGATGGAGCCTCAGTTAGGAAGCAGCCTGGCTTGTGCCCCCATTGTAGGAAAGGACATCATTGGTCTAATGAATGTCGGTCTAAGACAGTCATTGATGGTTATCTGCCCTGTGGTCAGTTGGAAAATGGGAGGAAGGACCCACCCCGGGCCCCATAGCAAGTTTACGGGACAGTAGAGACTTCTTCCATGGCATTCATTCCTCAGAGAAGGGTACCATTGACAAGCTGGTCTGGGGAACCAGAGGGAGCACAGGATTAGACCTCTGTACTGCGAACCAAGTGATTTTAACACCACAAATGGGTGATCAACCCCTTCCCACAGGAGTGTTTGGTCCCATCACTACTGGATTGGTAGGCTTGGTGTTGGGTAGAAGTAGAACTGCTTTTAAGGGATTAAGGGTGATTCCTGGTATTATAGATTCAGATTACACAGGAGATATTAAAGTGATGGTAACTGCAGAATTAGGTCTTGTAATCACCCCAGAGAAGGCTAGGATTGGTTGGTGTTAAATCCAATAATCCTTTTTCAAAAGGCCTAAGGGGAAATTTTGGTTTCAGCTCCACTGGAGAAACAGGTATATATTGGATTACAAAATTAGATAAGCGCCCATAATTGGAGTTAGTTATTGATGGGAAGATGTTCCCTGGCCTCCTTGACACCAGGGCAGATGCTTCTGTCATATCCATAAAGCACTGACCCAAGACTTGGCCATTGCAACAAGCACCTGCAGCAGGTACAGGGCATATAGGACAGGTCGCCAGTCCACAAATCAGTAGCAAGATATTAGCATGAGAAGACACAGAAGGGAGTCTTTGAACCTTGTGCACTAGCTCATTTACCTGTAAATCTGTGGGAACAAGATGTGTTACAAAGCAAAGGGGCTGTGTTAACCACGGAACCTGTACAGAGAATGATGTTTGGCCAAGGGTATATCCCTGAGTGAGGGCTAGGCAAAGATCTTCAAGGTGATCCCCAGCCTGTTGCAGAAGAAAGGTTGACTGTGGGGTTTGGCAGGGAAAAATCAGGGTTAGGAAATTTATTCTGAGGGCCACTGTTGAGCCACAGATTGCAATTCCCATTAAATGGAGAGAAACTAAGCCAGTATGGGTGGAACAGTGGCCTTTATCAGAATAAAAACTACTGGCTGCTCAGAAGTTTGTGCAAGATCAGTTTGCTGATGGGTATGTAGTCCCATCCACTTCCCATTGGAATACCCCCATATTTGTTATCAAGAAGAAATCTGGCAGTTGGTGACTATTGCAGGACCTTAGGCAGGTTAAAAAATGTATGGAAATCATGAGATCATTACAGCCAGGGCTGCCAAGACTTGTGGCTATCCCTAAGGATTACCACATGGTGGTGATTGACCTCAAGAACTGCTTTTTCACTAATCCCTGGCATTCTGAGGATTCACCCGAAATTGCTTATTATAGTGTTACCTCTATTAATTTCAGAGAGCCACACCAAAGGTATCAATGGGCTATGTTGCCCCAGTGCATGGCCAATAGTCCAACTCTATGCCAGTTGTCCATTTCCAGAGCCTTGTGGCCCCTAAGGGAGCACTTAAGAGGTGACTCCAACCCCACATCTCCAAGGCTGCTGACACTTGAAGGCCGTGAAAGTATTAGGCTAGTTGAAGAGTGGTTAGCAGAAGCCCATTTGAATTATATTGATTATCACCAGCCTCTGTTTCTGCTGGTCTTTTGCACAGTCTTACAGCCCTCTGCAGTCTTTTGTCAAGAGGGACCTATTCTCTAGGTACGTGGACTAGCCTCTCCCAAAAAGGTTGTGCAGCCCTAACATTTGACTGTCCTGGAGAGGTTGCACTCTGCCTACCTGGAAAGTCTTAGGACGTTTGGCAAAATCCCTGATAAAATGATTGTTCCATAAAATAAGGATCAGCTAAACTGTCTACAATTATTTGCTGAATTTGACAACCATTACCCCACTAATTAATTAGTAAAATTTTTTGAGGAACAACCAGTTTGCTTTCCCAAAATTATTTCACTTACTCCCCTAGATTGTGCCCTTAATGTATTTACAGATGGATCCTCCAATGGCACAGCTGTCTCAGTCACAGCCCAGAAGACTAATAGAATGAAAGTACCCTACAAGTTTGCACAAATAGCAGAATTGGCTGTCATTCACTTAGCCTTAGTTACCTTTCCAGCTGAACCTATTAATCTTTTTACTGATAGCAAATATGTTGCTAAGGTTCTTCTCCCCTTGGAAACAGCAGGAAATATAGCCACTACCTCTGCAGTTCATGAATTGCTGACTAACATTCAATTACTTTTATGGGAAAGATCTCACAAAATTTATATTGGCCACCTTTGGGCACACTCTGGCTTACCTAGCCCTCTTAGTGAAGGCAATGAACAGGCTGGCCAGGTGACCCATGCTCTCTTAATCTCTCTGCCCCAGGATTTCTTGGCCTCTGACCAGCAGACTCATGATAAATTCCATCTTAATTTCACTTCTTTGAGGCTCACATATAAAATTTCTTTTATAGAACAACGAACAAGTTCTTAAGATTGTCAAGGCATCTATCTCCCTTATGTGCAGAACTGGCTCCTGTTCCTCATCTAGGGGTAATCCTTGGGGTCTTATAATTGTATTTGGCAGATAGATGCTACCCATGTGGCATCTTTTGGCAAATTGGCATTTGTACATGTTTCTGTGAATACATTTGCCTCCACCCACTCTGGGGGGGAGGTAAAGGACATAAAAAGTCATTGCCTCCAAGCTTTGCCTACATGGGGGCCCCAAAACTGATTAAAATGGGCAATGGACCAGCTTATAACAGTAGAGGTTTTCAATTATTCTGTAATGGCATGACATCCTTCATAAGACAGGAATCCCTTATAATCCCCAGGGACAGGCCATAGTGGAAAGAGCTCATCAAACCCTCAAAGACTATATTCATGAAACAACAAATGGAGAGTATAATATTCCCTGGAATATCCTTTCTAACACTCTCTATATATTAAATTTTCTAACATTTGAATCACATACTTAAACACTGGCTGCTCAGCGGCACTGGCAGCCCCGTGGCTCTACTCATCCAATGGTACAGTGGAAGGAGGTGTTGACTAGAGCATGGAAGAGGCCTGATCCAGTCTTCATTTGGGGGCATGGTAGTGTATGTGTTTTTCCCCAGGATGCTGAAAGCCCCATTGGGATTCCTGAACAGGTTGTACATCCCATGGACGGTTCTCCTGAACATCAGCCACATCCAACAGGTAAGATGGGCCATGGTTAGGAATCCACTGGTGCTGATGCTGGTGGGCCTGGATAGTGCCATAAGGTCTTACTTCCTTTCCACTGATTGGACTATGGGACAGCCAGCCATTTCCATTAATTGGACACACAATAATGTTACTGGTATGTGGAAACTATCTGGCAGTTCGTATTTTCAGAAAAAAAGTAATTTATTTCTGCTGAATTTTCCTTCTTCTTATTAGCAATGCCTCTATAGCTGATTCTGCCCTTAATTCAACCAATGCTTCCACTATTGGTCTTGTAATAGATGGATGCCATTGTATAATACTCACAAGGCCACCTCTTGTGTGACTTCAACCACTAAATGATGCCATTATATAATACTCACAAGGCCACCTCTTGTGTGGCTCTAACCACTAAATGTTGGCCAGGTCCTATAGTTTATAAATTTGTAGTACCCCCATTATGGCCAAAGTGCATTACCAATACTCCTTATATTTTAAATAATTCATTCAGGTGGTGGGGACCGTGACCACCTTTTAAGAATGCTAGCAAGGATTCTCAGAAGTTCATTTCCAGACTTCAACCCAATATGATATAATGCCTACGGGATGGTACCTCTGTGGACCTTATGCCTATCTAAATTTTGGACCCTTGGCCATGCAGGATTCTACCTTGTTTGATGGCACAGCAAGATGGAATGCCACATATATCTTTGAAGATACCTTGCAGTTAAACCAGAGCAAAAAAAAAAGAGTTTTCATGCAGCTGTCTGTATGTCATGGCCATTTTTCTTTTTTTCAAACTTACCATACCTGGAATGATTCTGTCCTTAACTGCTCTCAAGTTTCATATCATTTAAACAGCTGTTGGGCAAATGAGACAACTACTGCTGTGGTCCCGGTTCCAGGCTTGGTACTTATCCAGTGAGTCAGCTGGTGCTGAGCCTTCCCCTTCGAGGCTTCGGGATCACTGCATGGCTGTAGTGGCCACTATTGCCACCACTGCAGCCTCTACCATGGCAGCCAGAATTGCCACCAGCCAGACAGTGGCTGTGGCTAGTAGCACTGTAGATTCTCTAGCCAGATAGGTTGCCACTGCCTTAGAGACCCAAAATTCCCTTAATAAGCATATTTACCAGGGCATTTTCCAACTTAACCTACAAACTGTCATTTTACAAGAACAGTTAGATTTCTTATGGGGTTTGCATATGGCTAGTTGCTCCCCTTCCTTCCATCATATTTGTGCCATGCCCACAGCAGTCCAGAACCTTAGTGCTACTATCAGCCAGTTGAATTACTCATGTTCCTCCCACTTCCTTAGATTCCTTAACTAAGGGCATTCTTTATGGCCTAGGCTTGCTGAAAAGCTGGTCTGGGGCTGTGACCCTAGGAACTCTTGTAGCTGGAAGGTTTTTATTGCTCTGCGTCTACAACAGGCATCAGCAGCAGCAATGTAATATTGCTACTAAGCAATTAATGCTTGCCCAAGTGAGTGGTCTTCCTCCTAACACAATATGGGTCAACATGCTATGGGAAGGACAGTGAGCCAGAGATGGGAAAGACAATCAACCTAAGACAGAAGTATTGCATGGAGAAACAAGTGTTCTTGATTACAGGTAAGATGTGAATTTGCGCTTCAGCAAACCAAGACAGGCCTGGTCAAATTATATAGAAAAGAGGAAGCAGTTGGAGACTGCAGATCCTCAGACCCTGAAATTTCTATGACCTCTTGACTGCCAGAGTAAACAACTTGTTTCTCTATACTTGAAGCTGCTCTGAGCATGAGACCCTCTTGAGTTCCTGATAACTCAAGAACACGGAGGTGATTTCTGGTGGGCTTGCAGCTGAAAAATCCCAAGAGCTGGGGTTTGGCTATTAGTCAAGGAGAGTACTATATAAACTGCCCTGGAACACAATAAAATTGGTATTCCTGTTTCAAGAGTGACTCATTTCACTGTGTGATTTTTAATCCCCAGACCCTTGCCCTATAGTGGTTCCAAGTGGTGCAGGTGCCACATCAAATCTTTTATTTATTTATTTATTTATTTTATTGAGCAATACATTTCATACATTATGTATGAGATTCAACTCATATATAAAAAGATGTGAACTAACTCTCTAAATGTAAAAACAAAAACCATCTGTTGTGTCAAAGAAACATACTTAACTAGAAAATAAGAATTCAAAGCAGTCTACCAATAAGCAGAAGCCATAAACAAGCAGGTACAACTATTCTTACAGTTGACAAAGAAGACACCAAAACAAAACTACTCAGATGAGGTAAAGTAGGCTGCCTCAAAAGACTAGTGGGAAATATCCATCAAGAAGATATAACAATTGTAAGTATTTGTGCACAGAATACTAGGACTCCTAGCTTTATAAAGCAAACTTTAAAAGGCATAAACAATCACACAGGTTTCAACACAAAAATAATGACAGACTTAAATATTCTACCATCTTCCAAACTTAAAAAAACAATAACTACAACAAAAACCTTCTGAGCTGAAGTATTCCATAGATCAACTAGATTTATTAGGTGTCTGAAGAATATTCCAAACAACAGACAGGTAATGGACAATTTTCTCCATTGCACATAATAGATTCTTCAGAAAAATCATAGAACACAATTCAAGATTTAACAAAAACAAAAACATCAAGATAGTTCTCTGTATCCCACTATACTATAATGGGTTGAAAGAGAAATCAATAAGAGAAACATTAGAAAGTATGAAAGTACATAAAGACTAAAATTTTTCCTTTGTTTTGTAAGGATTTTTAATAAATTTATTTATTTATTTTACATTCAACCTGACAGTTTTCCTCCAAATACCTCCCTTTGACCTCCTTCAGTGGATCGAAGCTTTCTTTGTCCCCCTGGTCCCCTTGGACCAATCTTTTTCCACCCACCTGTTTCCAAAGCTGCTTATGAAATACACATTCTGACACTTAATATCAGTTACAATTCTTTGACCAATGGCTTAGGCTTCTTATTGGTAAGTTCTAACTATTAAATTAACTAATTTCTATTAATCTATCTATTGCCATGAGGTTGTGGTTTACCAGTGTGACATGTTACTCATTCTGTGACTACATGGCACCTCCCCTGACTCTGCCTACTCTTTTTCTGTAACCTTGTTTGAACTTCCTGCCTAGCTATATTTTGCCTGTCCATTAACCCAAACAGCTTTATTCATCAACTAATAAAAGCAACACATATACAGAAAGACATTCTACATTCTCCCATTTTTCCTTCTAATTAAAAAGAAGATTTTTAACACTAAGATAGCATAATTACACATAACAAAACAGTTATCAAGCAAGAATTATAGTTACAATATTTAGTCTATTTGTATCTTGCAAAATTAAAGAAAATACTGTATCACCTTTCTTACTTTTGTGAATCTAAGGTTTGATATCTAATTTATCTTTTATTATAATGAAGGAAAGGTATATCTATCTGTCTTCAATTTTGTCAAAGACCACAGAAGGATATAATATTACCTAAGTAAATAGGAAATGCATTGTAAGCCACTTCCAAAACTCCAGAATTGACAGAGACATCTCACTTCCTGGACGGTCACCCAAGGTTCCGTAATGTTGGGGCATACAACTTTGGCCTATATACCTAACATATCTGGCAGACTTTTATCATGAAGGGATATTAGATTCTGTCAAAGACTTTTTCACCATTTAACACACCACTCTCATCAATGAGTAGGTCATTCAGACAGAAACTAAGCAGAGAAATAATGGAACTAACAGATGTTATGACTCAAATGGACCTAACATTTACAAAACATTTCACCCAAACACAAAAGAATATACCAGCAAGAAGGTAAAGACTTCCTATGTGCCACACTTTCTCCATTCTTCACCATAGAACCTTGGTCCAGTGATGGATGGAGACAGAGATAGAGACCCACATTGGAGCACTGGATTGAGCTCCCAAGGTCCAGTTGAAGAGCAGAAGGAGGGAGAAGATGAGCAAGGAAGTCAGGACACGAGGGGCTGGTCCACTCATTGAGACAGTGTGCCTGATCTAATGGGAGCTCACCAAAGCCACCTGGACTGGGACTGAACGAGCATGTGATCAAACCGGACTCTCTGAATGTGGCTGACAATGGGGGCTTACTGAGAAGCCAATGATAATGGAACTGGGATTTGTCTCTACTGTATGTACTGGC
>LOJH01038950.1:1388-16330 GCA_001685095.1 Ellobius talpinus | reverse complement strand
GCTTACACCAGGCAGCAGCATAGCCTTATCAGGAGGACTGCAGAGCCCAGCCCCTAACTCCTGAGAGAAGAGGGGACAGGGCAGCCGATGTGGGAACCCCAGGTCACTTCTGTTGATGCGGCAGATGCCTGCCAGATAGGACCTCTTCAGGTTCAGGTTCCCAGGGACAGTGCCCAGCAGGGTCAGCTCTCACTGGTTGATGTTTCTCTTTGCAGACGCCCTGCTGGCGGACTTGGAATCTACCACCTCCCATATCTCCAAACGACCCGTGTTCTTGTCAGAGGAGCCCCCCTACTCATACCCTACTGGAAACCACACCTACCAGGAGATTGCAGTGCCACCTCCTGTCCCACCACCCCCATCTAGCGAGGCCCTCAATGGCACGATCCTTGACCCCTTAGACCAGTGGCAGCCTAGTGGTTCCCGATACACTCACCAGCAGGTAAGGTGGGGTCTGAGAAGCCCTCAGGGATAAGGGGTAACAGGAGCTGATCTGCTAAGGACATAGTGAGCCACTGGGGAGGACTGGGGCCCTGGGCTGTCCAGCCATACTCTGCCCTTCCCACCTGCCATGTGAGGGTCCAGTGACCACGTATTAATCACCCGACTAGCTGTGGAAATTCCCTGGTGAGACAGGCTGTGAGCAGTCACTGCCTGGGGGTGGCCGGCTGCTCCTGTCTCCTGTTCCCCTCTCTTCTGAGAACTCTTTCTTCTGTAGCCTCCATCCCCGTCACCCGTGTACGGTTCCAGTGCTAAAACTTGTGCTGCCTCCAACCCTCAGGACGGCTCTCTGTGTTCCCGAGCAGGCGAGGAAGAGCACGTCTACAGGTACAGACCCAGCACCCCATATCAGCCTCACTTCTGGGAAACTCTAGGCCCACTGGTTTAACTGCAGAGGGCCCCAAGGCCCTGTGCCTGTCCACTGGCTCCCCTCTGCCCTGTTCCTGCCATCTCTGATAGGACCCGCTCGGCTGTTGCAGCATCTGCAGTTGAGGAACTGAAGCAGTTTCCTTCCTCTTCCCTCCCCACATTCCTTCCCTACCCTCCGCCTTCTTACTGAGGAAGCTTTGTGACATTCCACCCCCTGGGCCTTGAGAATCTGGGGCTTGCCACCTCCAGTGCCAGGCGAGGCGAGGGGCAAGCCTCACTTCTCTCCTCTGCTTCTCAAAGCTTCCCCAACAAGCAGAAGTCCGCGGAGCCTTCACCCACTGTGATGAGCTCCTCCCTGGGCAGCAACCTCTCGGAGCTGGACCGGCTGTTACTAGAGCTGAATGCCGTGCAGCATAATCCTCCAGGCTTCCCTGCAGGTATGAGTGGGTCTCTAGGCTACTTGGGGGCCTTTGGGTTTCTGGAGGACTGAGGAATGAGCAACCATTTTGTCTCCTTATCTCCGAGATGAGTCCAATTCGAGCCCCCCACTGCCTGGAGCCTTGAGCCCCCTTTATGGCTTCCCAGAGAATAACAGTTCTCTGGGAGGAAAAGCTGGGCCTCTGATGAAAGAGAAGCCAAAACGAAATGGAGGCCGGGTCCTGGAGGATGTTCGGCCCAGCGTGGAGAGCCTCTTGGATGAACTGGAGAGTTCTGTGCCCAGCCCTGTGTGAGTATCCACCGGGCTCTTCCCAGGCTGGGGAAACTCTTGAAAATCTTAACCAGACAGGCTCCAGGCTATGGTACCTGTCACTCAGCCCTGAAGTCACCTGTTCCCTTAAGTGTCTGTTACTTGCCAGGCTCTTGGGTGAGTCATGTGGGTACTCTCCCTGCCACACCAGCTACCATCAGTGAAGTACACGCAGAGGCCGCCTGTGGCTCAGACTGTTAGCACAGGTCTATTGATGGATGTATCACAGTTTTAAATCCTGCTGTGCCAGTTACTACTTTCAGCTCTCAAGTCTTACTTGTATCCCTTTATAAAGTGGAGTAAGCCAAAGTGGGACATGGTTACAATTCCAGCATTTGGGAGGTTGAAGCTTAGGGATCTCAGGTTCAAGGCCAATCTGGGCTACATAAGTGAGTTCTGGACTACATGAAACCATGGCGCAAAACTATGCCATAAACTGAAAGACTGGTTAGGCAGACAAGGAGAATGGGGATGGTCCCACATAGTAAACAGAGTGAGACCAAATAGTATATAATGTTTTGGCTCGCAGCTGTGGCACTCGTAGGAAGCACTAATAACATCAGGTCTTGTTTGTTTATTTTGAGGTAGGGTCTCCTTCTATAGCCCAGACTGTTCTGGATCTCACTATGTAGTAATCCTCCTGCCTTAGCCTCCCAGGTGCTGTGTGTACAGGTAACAGCCACTGCACCTGCCTATGTTAATGTCTGTGTTTATTGATATCATCATGTGTAATTTCACATCTGTGTAGAGTGTTGTAGAGGGCACATAGTGGTACTTTGTTCACTGGGTAAGCTTGCCCTTGTCTTCTTGTTGGTGGCGCTATTTCAGCCACCTGCCTTCTGGTCACCTCACCTCAGCACTGTTTCTTAGTTAGTTGCTCTTTCCCAGGGATGGGGATCCCTAAGGTGCAGGGTGCTGGTGGTCTTCTCTGGAGTCAGAGGTGTTGTTGATCTGCTCCCCTGTGGAGCCTGAGGCTAGCCTTTGGGCTCCACACCGACACCCTGCCTATCCTGCAGCCCGGCCATCACTGTGAACCAGGGTGAGACGAGCAACCCACAGCGAGTCACCTCCAGCCAGCAGCAGACACGCATCTCGGCCTCCTCTGCCACCAGGGAGCTGGACGAGCTCATGGCTTCACTGTCAGATTTTAAGGTGCACTGTGGTCCCTCTGTCTTCTCTGCCCCCATCTGTTACCCTACTTCAGTATGGCCTGCGGCTCCTCAGGGCCCTGGGGGAAGGTGGACTAGGCAGGACATGAGACTGAGCTCCTTAGCAGCCAGTGAAGGCAGAGAAACCAGAAATGCTTTCAGCTGGGACATTTCCTCCCTCTCCTGGTGATCCCAGCCACTAGGTCAGGGGATCAGGAGGCAGGGACTCAGTGACAAAGAGCCTCTGTTGATGGCTGCCCTTGGGGGGGAGGTTGTGTCCTGTTGGGCCTCGTGGGATCAGATCCCGTGCCTGAGAGGCCACTTGCCCCAGCGCTATATCTCCCACGCTAGCTGTCCTCAGAACACCGCTTTCTTTCTGCCTGTGAGGATGGGATTTACCAGCGTCTCCAGCCCTTCTACCTTCCACGTTCTTTAAGGGCCCGAGTCCTCAGAGCCCTGTCTGTGGAAAACCTAACCTGCCAAGCCCCTGACCGGTCAGCATGAGGTGTCCCACCTTCCCCTCCCAGGCTCTCCAGGCCTGCCAGTCCACAACGTTTTATTTAGAAGATGTAGTGTCTTGTTAGGGATTAATGCTGACAGAACTCTCCAGTAGTTGCTGACTTCAGTTCCACATGGGCCAGCCAGAGAGACCTGTGGGCACAGTTTAGGGAATATGAGAAGGGAGCCAGGCTCTCCATTCTTGGCCCAGAAGGTACCTCCTGCCTCCCTTCAGCTGGACTCATAATTGGAGCTCACAAGAAGGTGGGAGATTGGGTGGCGGGTAGAGTCCAGGTTGGTAAGCCTTGTTAGTAGGTGATGAGCAGCCATTGAGAAGCAAGCTGGGATCTAGGCACTGGCTGTGCTGGTGCCCATCCCCTGAGGCTGCAGTTACTTCCTTAGACCTTCTAGCCCAGTGCCACATGAAGGCAAGCTTTCTCTTGGAGCCCTAGAGAAAGGCCTTGAGGATATAGGAAAGCTGGGAGATACAGTGGGGTGGGTGGAGCACGGAGCTGGGGCCATGCCAGCTTCCTCTTGTTTAGCACCTGGAACCAGCTCTGGAGCTCTCTCCCCATCGCACACCTCATCGTAAGTCTCCTTGGTGCTTACTCTGGGTGACTTTGTAAGCATGACTTTGTGTCTACTTTCTGTTGTTTGGGCCTCCTAAGGTGCAAGGACATGAAGTTCAGGCAAGCATTTCTAGGGTTGGACTCTTTCCGAAGACTCTGGGTCTGAGTATTGCAGCCAGCGTAGATGTTGGCTCTCTGAACACTCAGGCCATGCCGTCTGTTGCCTTGCCTCACCTCTCCCCATGTCTCTCTCTTTCCCTTTGTCTTTCCCTCCAGACTAGTTCTTCTGCTGTGGTGCTGAGCTCCCAGGGGCTGCTGCCCAGCTCTCCTCCATCTCTACCCCTCACCCTCGATCCTCCTCCCCCGACTAAATCCTCCCCTGAAGGCCACACCCCAGAGGTCCTCAGTAGGGAAGGAAATAGTCAGGTCCTTCTATCTTTAGTGGCTCCCAGAAGGCTTGATTTCGTCAGTCTCGAGGGGACACCTGTCACTCAGAACTCAAGGTGTCCTTCTGTGGAGGGTTCTCAGCAATCATTTGGTGCTAAGAGCCAGGTTCTAGTTAGGAATGACCTCATGGAGTCCATGAATGAGCCCTTTAGGACTCCCCTCTGCCACACTCTACACCCTGCTGCCAGCACAGGATCCCAGGGGCCACTGGCCAACCATGTGTGTTCAGAGGAGACTGTGGCTCCCATTTGGAGATGGCCACAGGCTGTGTCAGCATCCAGGCCTGAGATTCCCCATGGAGTGGCTTACAGCTTTCTGGAAGGAACTGAGCCAGCTATTGTGGCAGTGGACCGGCAGGCCGTGCTCCCAGACACCTGGAGTCTCACCAAGGAATATGGCCAGCATGAGCAAGCACAGTCAGAACCAGGGGGCCTGGAAAGCAGTTACCCTGCCCCAGCTGACAAGGAGCAGTTAGGTGGGAAGATTCCCTCGAGGGGAAGCCTGGGGGAACCAACCCAGGCACTCCAGAACCCAAAGAACCCAGGAGGTGCCACCAGGGTCGCTCTGGAGGCCAGGAAGGAAGAGCCGGAGTTTCCTCATGCTGTGGTCATGGGCACACCCACCACCTCGGAGAGGATTTCCACCGCTAGCCAGGCAGGCACCAGCTTGAGCAACCACTAGGCATGACCCTGGCAGGACTTGAGTGTGGGCCACTCCTTGCTAATTGCATGCAGCCCTGACAAATGTCTGCCTGGGTAGAAAGTGTCAAGGACAGTGGCCCTAAGGACATGTTCAGCAGTGATCCTGTGAGGCCAGTGTTGTTCCAGGCCCTGCAGAGTAGCAGTGATGCTCTGCCTCCTGCTTGCCTAAGACTGCCTTTAGGAGAGCTGTCCCAGTTTCACTGTACAGAAGGATACAGCCATGACTTTGGGAACCACACAGACCCACATACAATTCTGGCAACACCTGTTAAACATGGGACCTGGGGGAACCACCCAGAGGCTCAACTTTCTCTTTAAAATGGGAGTAATAATAGTGCATTTTCTAAGGTCATCCAGAAAATTGGATGAGTTAATTCCTGAAAAGTAGATGAAACAGTGCCTGGCTTTCCTTCCTCCGCTCCTGGCTGTCGGTCCTGCCTCAGCCTCCTGAGTGCTTGGATTATAGTTGTGTGCCTTCTTGCCTGGCTCTTACTTGATTCTTGTATGATTCAAACTTCATACCGTCTCTCCAGCACCCCCAACACTGCAGATGAGCAAGTTACAATATAAACTAGGAAAACACTGGTTAGAATATGGAAAGAAGCCAGGCACTTGGTGGCACACGCCTTTAATCCCAGCACTCAGGAGGCAGAAACAGGCGGATCTCTGTGAGGTCGAGGCCGACTTGGTCTACAGAGCGAGTTCTGGACAGGCTCCAAAGCTACGGAGAAACCCTCTCTTGGAAAAACAAACACAAACAAAAACGAGAGAGAGAGAGGCCTCTACTTTTCTATTTGAGTTGTAAGGGAAGAGGGAAGGGATGACAGGAACGATAAATAACTGCTGTGATAACCCCATGAGGTTAGCTGGGAAAATGCCGCTCTCCCATTTTAAGGGCAGAGAGACGGAGGTCCCTGGAACTTAAGTGCTTTGTCCAAGGTTAGAAGCTGACTTGGGTGTGAATGCTGGGCCACAGGACTCTCTTGAGCTGCTGTGCCCCGAGCCAGCCCTACCTGCCTACTGCCTCCTGCTTCCTCCCTCAGCTCTGCTGCCCTTCATTGTGCTGCTCTCACCTCCCCTGTGACCCCCAGTGTGGCCCAAACGGCATTGACAGCTTTGCCCTCCACCCCCAGATCCGCTCTGTGATCAGGAGGAGCCGGGAGACAGGCCACGTCCATCCCATGTCCCGGGAGCCCTCCCCTCGCCGCCGGCTGGACCCCGCCACCCTGAGCAGAACCCCATCCCAAGAACGGCTCATTGCAGAGCTGCAGGGCCGGCTGGGCATCCAGCTGGAGGCAGAGGAGGTGGCAGGGGCCTCTGCCCAGGACTGGCTGACTGAAGGCGTTGTCATCACTGTGCAGCCACGTGGGAGGCGGGCCGGGGGGCAGCTGGTGGAGAAGGTAGCCAGCAAATGCCGGAGCCAAGGTCTGGGAAGTGGGGTCTGGAGGTTTCCTCAACTCCAGTGCTGGCTGAAAAAGATTTTGGGGTGGTGGGTTAGTTTTTGCGTTTCGTGGCCTTATGACAAAGCTGGTCACACGACTCTGCCCTCTGCTGTCTGGTGTTGAGTTCTTGCCTTCTGTATCTCTCTCCCCTCTCTTCTCCCAGGTCATCTACCCTCCTGACTCTCCCATTCCCCTGAGAAGAACCCTCTCTGTTGTGGCTCCTCCTCCTGACCCTTTCCTCAAGCATCACCCCGACACCTTGGCCAGCAGCTCACCTCTCCGACCCAGCCTGCCCACTCCCTCCTGTCCAGCGCCCTTGGCTGGTGCCTGTGCTTCTCCTGGGGTCCAGAGTGCAGGGAGAAAGCCCCAGGAGGAGGACAGGCATGGGCCTCCTGGCCTCACTCTTGTGCCCCACACCTTGAGGTCTGTGGGCTGCCAGACCAGCGAGGACCCACTCTTCCGCCCGATGCAGGCAGGCCTCCCAGGGGTCCCAGCCTCTGTCCTACCTGTACCCTGTGTCATCCCTGAGCCACCTCAGACTGAGGATGTTGTGGATGCATCATCCTCACATGCACAGAGGACTTGTCCTCAGCTGTGTCAGGGTAGCTGAGTCCTTGGTGAAGCTGACCTGGGGCTTCCTGAGCCTGGTATCTAGGCCTGACGTCAGGAGATCCCCTCCCCGTCCCTTCCCTGGGGCACTTACAAACACTGATCCTGTTCTCCTGCCCCATGCCTTCTCTCTGTCTCTCCCCTCCTCCCACTCTCACTTTTGGTGTTGCCAGCAGTGAGAGATCCTCTGAACCTGCGCTCCCTGTGTGAAATAACCCAGTGACGAGGCCTCGGTCTTAGTCTTTAAACAATGTCTTCTCCTCCTTTCTTTCCCATCTAAGATGCACGGCCTGGAACAGAGAGTGGATGGAGAGCGGCAGTGGGCAGCCGGCTGGCCCCCCAGCAGCAGGCAGAGCAGCCCTGAAGGGCAGGACGAGGGAGGGGTCAGTGCTTGGGCTGGGGGCTGAGTTCTTGCTTGGCATGTTTTCCTGGGCTTGGTCATACAGCTGGGTACTGGAAGCCCTCCTTAACCCCAGGACTGCCTGCTGATGTAACCACCCCCACCCCCACCCCAGAGGATACTACCTTTTGTCTCAGTCAGCCCATGCAAAGGCTCATGGGTGTTCTGCTGTGAGTTGCCCACCCCAGGCCTTAGAAATCTGACTGCCTTGTCTGTGCCCACAGTTTATGGCTCAGGGGAAAACTGGGAGCAGCCCACCCCCTGGAGGACTCTCAAAGCCTGGGAGCCAGCTAGACAGCATGTTGGGAAGTCTGCAGTCTGACCTGAACAAGCTGGGGGTCGCCACGGTTGCCAAAGGGGTCTGTGGGGCCTGCAAGAAGCCCATTGCTGGGCAGGTAAGAAGAGGGGAGGGAGGTAAGCTCTGGGATCTTGGCTCCTGTCTTCACCCCGAGTCACTTTGTGTCTGTCTTCTCAGGTTGTGACTGCCATGGGGAAGACATGGCACCCCGAGCACTTTGTCTGCACCCACTGCCAGGAAGAGATTGGGTCCCGGAACTTCTTTGAGCGGGATGGACAGCCGTACTGTGAAAAGGACTACCACAGCCTCTTCTCCCCACGCTGTTACTACTGTAATGGACCCATCCTGGATGTGAGTGCACACATGGTGGGCGCTAGGGTGCGCAGCGGGGCACTCAGTCTGGGCTCCATAGTCCTCAGTCTTCTGTTTAGAGAGTCAGCCCAGACAGGAAGTGACAGGACTGAGCCTGGCCCTGGTGAGTCACAGCAGTCCTGGTGCACGTTAGGTAGCTCTAGCTCTCTTCTACCTCCCATCCTGGGGTTCTGCTGCTGCGGCCCTGGGGATTAGGAGCCCAATAGACAAGGAGCTGGGTGCCATCTGTCTCACTGTTCCCAGTGTGATGTTAGGGAGATGCCTGGAGTCTGCTCCTCTACTTCCATGAATCACAGTGAAAAGCACAGATTTAGACTTCAGCAGCTCTGAATACTTCGTGTTTGCAGTTGGTAGAGACCCCTTTGGAAGTACCCTGCTCTTTGGCTGTGAACAGGGCTGAGGTGGGAAGGAGTAAACCTTGCCCATGATCCATCCCTTTTTCTGCTTTCACAGAAAGTAGTAACAGCTCTTGACCGGACGTGGCACCCGGAGCACTTCTTCTGTGCCCAGTGTGGAGCCTTCTTCGGTCCAGAAGGTATGGCTGGGCTGGAAGGAAGGCGTGCCTGTCCACCTCTGGGATGACCTCACTGATGGTGGAATCAGGGTGGCTCCACATCTAGAGGCCCTAATCTACCCCCCCCAATTCTCAGGGTTCCACGAGAAGGATGGCAAAGCCTACTGTCGGAAAGATTATTTTGACATGTTTGCACCCAAGTGTGGCGGCTGTGCCCGTGCCATCCTGGAGAACTACATTTCAGCCCTCAACACCCTCTGGCACCCAGAATGCTTTGTGTGCAGGGTAAGGCATTTCTACTGCAGCCAGTGGGTCTGGGAGCAGGCAGCGGGAGAAGGCAGGGCTCTCAGAGAGTGAGCTGGGGTGTATGTACTTCATGACAAGGAGCGAGTTAGAGATGCCTACTGTGCCAGAGCTGTGGAGGCCTCAGGACTGGTCATCCTGAGCAGAGCATGAAAGGATCAAATGAGATGCTGCAAACCCTGGGGCTCAGCAGAAGTGGGCAGCGTTTCCGGGCTGACCCGTGGTCAGGGAGCCCCGCAGGTGTGACTGGGACCCAGCAAAGGCTTTTGGACAAGTAAGCCTGGGAAACAGTGCGGCCTTTGCCTTGCACACCCGTTCACGCACTCTAATCTCCTGATGGAAATCCAGGATGCAGAATTTAAGCTCAGGTATCTTTTCTTTTCTTTTTCTTCCTTTTTTTTTTAAATTGTGTCGGTTTCTGGCAGCAACTTTCTGACCACCTGCTTAAATCCAGAACTCTCAGCTCTGTGAATACAGGCCATACAGTTTAGTAGGATCATGGTTGGGTCACCTCACTTAATTCCTCTTCTTCCTCCAGGGGAAAATTAAGCATTTAGTCTAGCACATAGGAAATGACAAGCAAGTAGGGGCCACCACAGAGGTGACGGTCCCATGGAGGTGACAGTCCTCTGCGCACCAACCACCAGGGACAGTTCATGAGCCTTTTCCCTCTTGTGTCTGACAGGAATGCTTCACGCCTTTTGTCAATGGCAGCTTCTTTGAGCACGACGGGCAGCCGTACTGTGAGGTGCACTACCATGAGCGGCGCGGCTCTCTGTGCTCTGGCTGCCAGAAGCCCATCACTGGTCGCTGTATCACCGCCATGGCCAAGAAGTTCCACCCTGAGCACTTTGTCTGTGCCTTTTGCCTCAAGCAGCTCAACAAGGGCACCTTCAAGGAGCAGAACGACAAGCCTTACTGCCAGAGCTGCTTTGTGAAGCTCTTCTGCTAGGCCATTCCCACCACCCTCCCCAGCCAGCGCCCCCCACTGCTACTGTGACCCAAGGACCTCGCCCAGGGATGACGGGCCAATCCAACAGAAACTGGAACCTTGTCTTGGCAGATGCAGGACAGGACCGTGGAGGTCATGCTTGTTCCTCACCTCCCACCAGAGCTTCAGGGTCCTTCTTTCCCTTTTATGGCTCTCACAGGCTCTGTGCACTTCATCTTCACCAGAGGTGGAGCCCGGGGCCCAGTCGTCCCCAGGTGTGTCCTCATTTGAGCCAGTACCCACAGCGGAGCCTCACAGTCACCTCTCAGCAGTGGAGTCAGAGTGGGCAGGCAGAGAGGGTCAGCTAGGGGCTCTTTTATCCTTATTTCTCTCAATTACCCTGAGCATACTGGGGACACCGGGCCCCCTTAACACAATGCCAGCATAAAC
Organism: Ellobius talpinus; assembly: GCA_001685095.1. Lineage (NCBI taxonomy): Eukaryota > Metazoa > Chordata > Mammalia > Rodentia > Cricetidae > Ellobius > Ellobius talpinus. The sequence goes on along the minus strand of LOJH01038950.1, from coordinate 6,030 downwards.
TCACCTGTGGGCCACCAAAGGCAATTTGGGGTCCACCGCCCAGTCTCCCAGGGTCTGGGTGACTGCCCTGGGATTTCCAAGAGAGGCTTCTCCAGCAATAATGTTTTATATAGCCACATCTCTATCTCTGGGGACATTGTGAGGTGGGGAGGGTCACCCGTGCCTCAACACTGTACTGATTTTGATAGATTTCTACACTGAGGTTCAACTTTGTATTGCTCAACTTGCTTTTACTTCTCTCCACTCTCCACAAGATGATTTTGAAGAGATTTAAAGAAGGTCCCCTTTTGTATTCTTGTCTTTTTCCACTGTCACTGGTGCTGCCGGTGGCCTTGGCTTTGTACTGAGGGCTTGGGATGGGGGAACAATTTGTGTTTTATTTAGTTTCTTAGCACAAGTGAGTTGAGACTCCTTCTGCAACATCACAGTCCCAGGACTGTTTGCAAACTGCTGTATTTTCAGACGCTCCCTTACTGCCCAGGCCAGCAGGCTCTCCAGTAAGAACTGGTCTAAGGGTGCTCAGCCCTTTTGGACCTGGAATTTTGAACCTCATGTGTCCTGTTCCCAAGGGAGGCAAAGGGGAAAGTATATATTTGGGGTCTGCTTCCTGCCTGAGTAAGCCATCAGGAGCCACTCTGCTCCCCATGAACTTTCTGGCAACAAGGAGTACCCACTGAACACTCTCAGCTGCCTCATTGCTTCTCTGGGGCTCTTTCTTCTGCCTTCTCAGGAAAGCTGGTGTCTGATTTTGACCAGGAAGATCATACATAAGGGTCTCTGGTCTCGATTCTACTGGGCGCATCGCTCCCTCAAACTTCCCGGTGACTGGGGCAAAGTCTGCTGTTCCCTCTCAGGTGGGATTCATGCTTTGCAGGGAGGGGTTCTGGGAAGAATTCCCTAAGTTGGTGGAGGGATCCTAGTAGGATTTGGGCAGAGGGACAAGACCCTGTTCGAGCTATGGGAGACTCCATAGCTCCTATTCCAAAGGATGGAACGGGAGCAGCCAGTCCTGGATCAGACATGCCAGACTGGCTCATAGGCAGGGGATCCAGACATTACATCAGCTTCCTAGTAGAGGCACAGTATGATGAGATCCTGGACAAGGATCCTCTCTCGGGGCTGGACTAGCAGCGCACCAGGTCTGGGAAGGTGAGCTTGGCTCCAGAGGTCTGACATGGCACTTCCACCCACAGGCCTTACTGCTCTGTTTACAGTGACCCGCTCCAGGCCCCTCTCTAAGAAGAGATGGGGTATCTGGAAGGCCATTCTCTGGGTCAATGGATATGTGATATTTGACTTTTTTCCTATAAACTTCTAACCTGGCTTTTTCCATTTCAATTCCTTTGATTTATGCCAATAAAGTTTGCCATTATTTTCACCCGTGTTAGTGCTATTTCTTGGACGTTTGATCTAGTTGCTACAGTAGAGAAATCAAGATCTCTAGACTCAGAAGAGTCATAGAAAGAAGGCAAATCATTGACATCCCCTTTGTGCAGGTCCAAAAGCAAGAGAATGGGATCCTGGGAGCTTGCCTGGGCCCATAGGGGCAGTTCCTGCTCCAGGGCTGTCATGTGGATTCACTGAGGGTGTCTGCCTTTGGCGTGTGGGTAGCTGTCCACTCACTGATCAAGTAGAAAGGAGAGAATGGAGGCCAAGCGGTGGTGGCACATGTCTTTAATCCCAGTATTCGGAAGGCAGAGGCAGGTGGATCTCTGAATTCGAGGCTAGCCTGGTCTACAAGAGCTAGTTCCAGAACAAGCTCCAAAGCTACACAGAGAAACCTTGTCTTGAAAAACCACAAAAGGAAAAAAGGAACAAAAAAAGAGAAGAAGAAGAGAATGGAAAATACAAAGCCCCACCCAGGCAACACCTTGGTCCACTCTATGGCCTGCTATAGGCTTCCTGCTGCTGGTCAGTCTCTACTGCCTCCTTGTGGTCATGTCTATATATGCATGTTTTCTCTTGTCAAATCTCTGGAAGCCAAACTGGACCGTTTCGTTTCACCATAAGATACAGCTTCAGTTTACCCTGTCCTTTAGATCAGGTTTTCAGGCAGTACAGTGAATGCTATTCTGAATGTTGACTCTCACAGTGAGCTTGGACCATGATCTTCAACACCCACTCAGTGATAATAACTTACTTTATTTTCCCAACCCTCGCTGGGTTCATCCTTATAAAAATATGATTGGCTTTCTCAGTAATGCTTTGTGGATGCTTTCCCATGCCAGTGGATATAGATTTGTATCATTTCTAATAGCTTCATGCCATGATATTCTATTGGTATGCTATAATTAGAGTTGGGATTTATATTGTCAGGGCCAGCATGTCCTTGGAGATGTGCCAAAATCATACGTATACACTTGGAAGAATGCATTTAGAGAAAAGCAGATGTGGGGTTTGGCTGACTGTAGCACGGTGAGGCCCGTGGGCTTTGAACCTTTTCCTAGATCGGGAGCATCAGGAATGTGCACAAGAGCTTAGCACAGTGCCAGGTGTGCAGAAACACTGTCACTAAAGAGCAGCTCCAGCGGTTCTCAAACTGGGCTGGCCTTCAAAGGCACTGGGAAGCTTAAACCAGGAGACTGCTTGCCTAGCATGAACAAGGCCCTAGGCCCAATACCAGTCTCCCCTGTACACACACATTCGTTTATATCGATATTTATATACTTATTTATTCATGGGTCTGGAGAGCTGGCTCAGCAGTTAAGAACAAGCAATGCTCTTCTGAAGGCCCTGAGTTCAGTTCCCAGTGTCAATACCTGACAGCTCACAAACACCTGGAACACTAGCTCTAGAGGCCCTGATCTCCTTGGGTATCTTCACCCATGTGGCTTACATTTGCACTGGCTCATACACAAACACATAAACACAAAACCGTTAAGAAAAACCACACGTTCCTGGGTCCTACTCCAGTAGACTCTGCCTGCTTAGGGACTGGGAGTGCAGGTGTTTGTGACGCTCCTGGGCCGTGTTGTCAGGTTTGGGAACTGTGGAGTGAAAAGGCGGCTTTATGCCTACGAAAGCAGCACTCAACTGGCAGGACTGGATATCAGAGCCCCAAACCCCACCCTCGCTAGCCTAGGGGAACATTTCGAGAAGCAGAACTGGGGTCCATGGTTGTAACAGGTGATTGTTGGTCATGCATGCTCTAGATGCACTCACTGGGGATTTCCGACTTGCTGAGGAAAGTCATGGAGATGGGAAGAAAAGCCCTCCTATCCCTTGAGCTTTCTGTGGTGGAGCATGCAGTGACTGGGGAGCTTGAGGCAGGAATATCAGTGGAAGGCTGGGTCAGGCAACAGACTGTTTCAAAGCCAAAGCCAAACAATTATCCAAATGTTGAATGATCATATATAATAAAAGAAGCTAATGTATTGATTTTCTACTATATCCCAGAAACGGTATAACAACCTCCTGTTAGAAATGAAGAAGGAAGGCAAGATGGTCGGTACTTCCTAAGACAGCACAGCAAGTGGCAGAACCAGGTCATTTGGCCACCCTGCATTCTCCCATTCCACAAATACGTATATGCCTGTCGTCTGGAGGCACAGAACGAAATATCTGCCTGTGCGGGGCTTACATTCCTGCAGGGAGAGGCTGACAAATATAATGTGCTAAATTATACAGTGGGTTAGCCGGTGTAAGTGCTGTGCTGAGAAAGGCAGGGGAGTTTTGATTTCCCCCCCTTCTTAAAATTTAATAACAAGAGTCAGGGCAAGTCTCATTGAGTAGATGGCGTTTGCAGCAGGACTTGGAGAAGGTAATAAGTTTCTCTGGCAGATTCTAACCAGCACCATTCCAGGAGGATGGAAAAGTTGGGCAAAAGCCCTGAAATAAGGGCGCGCTCTTGACAAACAGCCGAGACCAGGCTAGAGACAAACGCTTCAGAAGGAAAGTCAAAGAGGAGATTGCAGGGTGAAGGTGGAAGCGGTCGTGTAGGACCTTGTACATAGTCTAGGTCTTAGGCTTTTACTCAGAGAAAAGGGGAACCCTGGATGAGTTTTGTGCGGATAAGGACGTAGGTTTTGGAAAAAATCGTAAGGGGACATTTCTCAGTACTCGGTTTACCGTACTGATTCGGAGACGCTGCAAGGCGGCTCCAGCCCGGCAGAGGGCAGCAGCTCCGGGAGCGCTCCTCTAATACGGCAGGGAGCAGTCCTTAGTCACCTACCCACTGGAGTGGCAGGGGTATCACCCAATGGCTGCCTAGATTAATTTGGTGAGGCGGGACAGTCGGTGGCTCCAGCCAATAGATATGTACGTCGTCTGCTAACGCGAGCTCCCAGTGCCCATATAAAAGGCACGCACGGGCGCGCGGCCCTCTTTCACCAGGCGTCCTCGTTAGAGGTTAGGATCTACTGTGTGGCTCTGTGGGAGGGTGGCAGGAGCACGAGGACTCTGGGGTCGGGAGCGGTGGCCTCGGGGCGCTGCTACGGAGGCACGGGACCGGGCTGCCCTGTCCCGCCTGCGCTGTTAGCGGCGGACCCCCATCCTCCCGGGCCCAGTTCCCGCGTGGCCGGCTCGGCCTAGGCCTCGGGCCGGGGACTGGGGTCGGGGTGGCCGGGCTCACGCTGACCTTCTCTTCCCCAGTGACATCGTCTTTAAACCCTGCGTGGCAATCCCTGACGCACCGCCGTGATGC
>LOJH01038949.1:3338-13496 GCA_001685095.1 Ellobius talpinus | reverse complement strand
GAAGGAAGGAAGGAAGGAAGGAAGGAAGGAAGGAAGGAAGGAAGGAAAAGACATGAAAATAGGAAAGATTTTTGGGAAGATGAGCTCGGAAGGATAGGATAGAGACAACAATAGGAAGAAAATGATCAAAGAACATTATATATGTATGAAATTGCAAAAGATTAAATAAAAAAGTTTAAAAATAAATCAATAAAAAGTTGTAGCCAAAAAGAAAACGCAAAGCAAATCAAAGTCCAGCATCATGGAGTGGATCTAGGAGAACAGATAAAACATCTCCTAACTGTAGCGATAGTGTGCACTGAGCACCAAATGTTTATGGGTAGCTTTCATTCCACCCTCTCAACCAGCCTGGATTGTGCCATGAGAACATTTCCTTATCATTTTAGAGTTCAGAGTACTGAGGCCGAGAGGGAGGTAACTCGGCCTGCCCCTCTCTAGCACGAGTTAAGTACAAACACAAAGGCAACACAGCCTTCTGAGTCTGTGGGATCCACTGTGTACTGGGTGCCTCCAACCACTGGGCACAGACTCTACTCTACAGGCCAGCAGAACTGCCCAGCATGGGTTCTGCCTCTACTCTGCTCTTAGCTGCAGTGGTGTGTGATACCATTTAAATACACATTTCATATACCCTCAAGCACCTGAGGATGTGTATCTCCTCCTTGGTTAAAGATTTCCTGGAATGGCTGTAATGACTCCAGTCTTTGATGCAAGGGTTGAGAGATGAACGCTCCAAGCCCTGACTTCACTGATGTCTTATGCCTATCCTGTCCTTGAAAGGGTGGTTCTTCATGTGAGACAAATAGTGTCATCAGAACTTCCCCAGCCTAATAAAACGTATCACATTCCCTCAATTCCCAATGTGTTTTGTCTCCGTTTCACATGTCATGAACTTCATTTACTGTATGGCGTTCCCTGATTTGAGGTTTTCCTCTGTGTCTGTCATAATGCTGCTGGTGCAGTCTACAAACCAGAAATCACTGTGTGTCTTGGCTCCTCCTTCTGCTGGACCCCCAAGTCCATGCTGACAGTAAACCAGAACGGTCTTGTTGCCTAGTCAGTCAACCAGTGAGGAAGTCTTTGACTCTGAACAGGAGACACACACTAAACACCTATGTGCTCCAGAAACAGCAGAAAGAAATACGTTCACAACCAGGTAAGTGAAAGTCATGAAAGATGTTTCAGCAAACCACATGACCCTGTGTGTCGCAGACACTCTGAGTGGCACCCTGCTGCACTGCTTATATACTTGATTGGCTCAGCTACCCCTAACTAGCTATTTGTAAGACTGCATAGGTATCAGATTCTAACCTTGAAATCACCTGTAATCGCAGAACAATGCTGAGCCTGTGCTCAAGATGGTAAAGGTATCTGTGTGGATCTTAGTCCTTTCTATAGGAACAAAAGGTGGCAGAGAAGAAAAGAAAAACATTTCCTGCATGCTTTCTTATAGGTTCTGCCACAAACAGAAGATTTAAAACCAACATAGCTTGCTTTTTTCCCTAAATAAGCTCCTAAGAAACAGTCTAGACCATTATCTTGATAGTTCATAATTAGGTTCAATAATAAGGCTTGTTTTGCTGGCCAGGGTCAGATGGGCATGTCCGAAGCATCTAGGCACAGTGACCTTGCTTTGAGAGGGTATTGTTAGAAAATCCATTATTATCATCACCCACACTTCAGAGAAGTGGCTGTTTTGTGAATTGATGGTGTGATGTTGCCACTTTAGATAAAAGAGTCCATGAATTATTGACTTAATGAGTTAATGTTGTTTGATTTCAAACAAAGTCTTTGATGCAAGACCCAGAACTTGTAATCACGGCGCAGGAAGGCGTGCAGGTAATAGGCTCGGCTGTGCACTTAGGAACCACATCAAGTCTGAAAACAGACAGGAACCTCATGGAGATGCCGCTGTCTCTCACACGCGTGACACCTGGCTTCCTGTGTCTCGGGCCTGGGGATGACGCTATCCCTGTTAATTTGCATAAACCACAAAACACTGATTTGCATCCTCCTACCCGACATTTCTAGGGTTTGTCTGGGGTCCATAGCAGAAGGCCCTTGTAGACCCTCTGGTTGTGTGTATGATTGCTCTGGATAGAAGCACAAAGAAAGCCCACGGAGAAAGCAGATCGCAGGAAAATAGGCTAGCCTTCTCCTGAGTCAGACAACAAAATGGAAACCAACTCTCCTGAAAGGTGGTGCTTTTCCTCAGAGCAGTTTGTGTGGGAGAATAAAAATCCTGGACACAATGCTGTCTGCAGGCTTTCCAAAGACCTGGCGAACAAGAGGCCCCTTCATTCCAGGGACTCTTTCTTAATGCCAGCATCTAAGAGAGCTTCCTCCTGAATATCCTGTTGAGTACAAAATGGGTATTATGTTTCCCATTTTACAGAATGGGAAACGAGGTTTGGGGAGAAGGAGTAAATTGTTCATAGATTTAGTAGGATGGAGACAGTGTTCATAGATGGTCTGGCCAATGTTTGGATCCCCTGACTCTGTCTCCAGAGCCCTGGAATCACAGAGGTACACCATCATGACTGCTCTATGCAGTGCTGGGGATCCAACACAGGGCTTTGTTTATTCCAGGCAAGTCCTCTCATCTGAGCTATACCACTCTACTCAGAGTTTCTGTTGTTGATGGCTCTGTCATCCATAGACTCCCTCCTTGACCCATCCCTGCCGTGTTCTGACTCTACCTCGTCCGTAGCCAGGTTTTCCAGCCCGGAAACAACCATTCTTCTGGTACCCTTGCTCGCCCTCTTTTACCTCATCCCCTTCGGTCCCTTTTCTTATGCTCCTGCTTCATTTTTTTTCCTCTTTGAGTAATCTTGCCATTGATATGGGTCAACGTAGACTAAGTGTGGATGAATTCCATGTCTAGGTGCAGGTCATACTCAAACCACACACCTGCATTTCTAGAAGTTTCTTCCAAGACTCAATAAATCTAAAAGTAACTTGTTTCTCTCTCCTTCACCTATCTCCCTCTATTTTGTTGCTAATGCCCCGAGATTCCTGGTGTCCTGACTGAGAACTTCGGTGTTTCTTACATTCCTTCCCACTTGTCTTTCAAGAGCTGATTGCTAGTCTTATTGTTCCTTCTTATCCCTGCCTCTGTCCTGATTCAGGGCCTCAGAAGCACTATTCTCGACCACTGCCCCAGTCTCCAACCTGGCCTGTGTCTTTTCCAATTCTGGTTGACTCTTTAAACTGTTCCATCTCCCTTAAGACCACACTTTCAGGAATCACGTCTATAGTCCATCTGGAACCATCTCCCTCTCTGACTCTTGCTTCCCACAGCTCTGACATCTGCCCACCTCATCACCTACAAGACAAAGGCCAGCAGAGTCAGCCAATAGCTCCAGGGTTTGGGTCACCGCCCTGTTGTCCTGCCTTCCCAGTCTAAGATACTCCTAGTATCTCTTCTCCCTTCACCAGACTCATGTTCTTCTACCAGTTCATCAAAACCTCAGCAAGTTTTCAAGTATTTTCCCATCTAAGTCTTTCCCAGCTCTCTGAATAGAACTTAGCTTCTGCCTCTATATATGGGTAACAGCTGGCTAGCATTGATAGCAGTCTTAGAGATAATTCATTTTCTTAACAGTCTTTTTTGGCAGGATAGGTAGTTTATGAATCTGTCATTTATCATTATTATTCTGAGACAGGGTCTCAGTAGGCCAGACTTACCTTGAACTCAAAGAGATCTCCCTACCTCTTTCCCCTGAGTGCTGGGACTCAGCATGCATCACCATGCCTGGCATGAATCTGTCTTTTATAATTCGTGATTCTATAAAACTGATTCCACAAAAAACCCATTTTACAGGTAGAAAAGTTGAGGCTCACATAGATGGAACAACCTAACCGGGGTCCTGTGGGTAGTAGGCATGGTTACTCCTCAGGGGGCATTCCTGGTACTCTTCACATGACCCTGGACTACTTTTCTTAAACAATTCTTCTCCTCTGTCCTCCCAGAGGAGTCTTTGGGTGAAGGACATCTGACTTGGAACAATCCTATTCTGAGCTCTCTGCTCTGCTCCTCTCTGATGTTTGGTTATTGTTGCCTTTTAAAAGTTCATTATTGTGCATAATGCATTCGTGGGATGGAGCAGCTTCCTGTCAGTTATTTCTCCCCCTTTCTCCACTCAGCATTTCCTCCGTATTAACCTCAGTCATCTCCAGCTCTCGTCCTGTATTTACACATCCCCTTGGCGGGAGAATCTGTGCAGTGGAATACCACATGGAACCGGGGGAGGGGCCGGGGAGAGGGCATGCTTAGCAAGAGGGGGAATCTGCAATGTGCTCCTCTCCCGGCTGTCATATCATTCGTGATCAGATCGAAAGCAAAGCTTCACACATCCTCGACTGTAATTTGAAATACCAGGAGGCCCAGATGCCCATGGCTTTCCCAATCTTCCCCAGCTTATTCCTCTAAGTCCCTGGGTGATGCTGCTTGCTCCTCCCCCTCTCACAGGCCAAGTGGAACTAAACCCTCACCTCATCCGGCCCTCCATTCCCTTTGTCTGATATTCTACCATTGCCCTAAGGCCAAACGCTCTCTGGGGCAGTGGTTTTGTTTGGTGTTTGGCACAGTTTCATTTCCTGGACATCTCTATGCACACTTATGATGGCATATAACTAATAATAAAAGCCGGCCAGCCTCGGGCAGTATTTTCGATTGTCAGCTCCGTGGCAGCTGTGGGGGATGGGAAGGCAGAGCAGAGTAGTTGAGGAACCAAGCCTGTTCTCCCCACCTACTGGCCTGTAGTTGAGCTGTGTGTCTAGGGCCTCTGACAGAGCCACTAGAACCCCTCTTCCTCAATTCTGAGCAGTCGCAGAGACTGCGAAGTGGGAGGACTGGGTAGCTAGGTGCTGCCTAGATTGTCTGTCCATTGTATGCGTGTTGGGAACAGATGGTGGCAGCACCTGTCGCTGAGTTGATATGGCTTTCCTCTACCCCTGAGACACATACACATAGAATGACTTTGTGTCTAAGCAACTTTTCCTGCTGTTGTTGATCTTGATTTCTTGAGAGTGATTCTCCAGTAGCCCAGGTTAACCTTAAACTCCTGATCTGCCTGTGTCTCCCAGGTGCACCTTATACTCTACACAGCCCCGTGTTTTCCCCAGATCTTCTGGCATGCATGCTGAGCAGTCCGTCGTGGGGTTTAGATGATGCAAACATCCTGAAAGACAGGATTAGAAGGCAGAATGGAATAATAGAAGGGATCTAGAGTGAGATGGCTTCACTCCTGGTACCATGCCATTCTTTACTAGCTGTGAGATCTCAGAAAAGTCACTCAACCTCAGTTTTTCTCTCCCATAGTTAGAAAGAGCAAGCAAGATATTCTCACCCCTGCTGTTTGCTGAAAGTCCCAAGTAGTTTCTTTATGCTAAATCATAGGCAATTAGTATGAGCATTAAATTCAAATATTTTACAAAGCACAGATGAGGAAGTAAATGTGCTACAGACACTACCACAGGGATATGACAAGGTAAGGACGAAACAGGTAGACCAAAGAATGACGAATAAGTAAGGTGTGTTGTACTATTTCCAGTGTGCTGTAGGATTTCCAGTGTCCTGGTTAATACCCAGCACTTGACACAGCTCAGCTTCAAGGGCGGCTGCTGGCAGCATTTGCTACACACGAAGGAAGTGACCCTCCTCCAAGCTTAAAATACAAATCAATGCTGACTTCCCCATCTATTCCGTGTGAGGCTCATAAGCAACTAAAGGATCTCTTTAGGGGTAGAAGGAATGTGCAGGAAAACGGACTCTAATCAGCAACAGCCGCGCAAACATGACTAGCAGGGAGCAAGCCTCGAAATTTGCATTAAATGAAGGGATTGGATTTAGTTTACAAAGTATCTGTGTGTGTTAGTTTACAAAGTGTGTGTGTGTGTCTGTGTGTGCGTCTGTGTGTGTGTCTGTGTGTATCTGTGGCAAGAGTGGTATTTTTTATGAAAAGCCCTTACTTGTGGTGCCAAAACAGACTCAGCACACAAAAGGAGGGAGCCCAAGCTCTGGAGCAGCCCTTGTCCTCCTGTGAAATCCCCTTAATTACCTCAGCTGTTTCTGTCTCACACACCCATGTTTAAGGGACCCCTGCTCTCACAGTCTTTCTTTGCTCTCTTTGCTGTATGGTAGCCTCATCAGGGTCCTTGCACGCTGTGTGGGGGGTTAGTCTAGGTAAGACAACAGCCATCTCTGAATTGCATAGCCAAACGCTCCTCAGAGCCCCATGGAAGGAAGTCTGAGGACCTAAACAGACCTGTCAGAAACACAAGATTGACACAGAAGACAAGGAGGCTGGGGTTGGAGCTTTTTTGGTAGAGTGCTTGTCTAGCATGCATGACTTCCTAAGTCTGATTCCTAACTCTGCATGAATCAGGTGTCATGACAGTGTCTGTAATTTCAGCACTTGAGAAGTGGAGGTAGCAGAATAAGAAATTCAAGGTCATCTTTGTCTTTAGTAAGTTTGAGGCCAGCGTGAGTTACGTGATTATGTAACAAAACAAGAACAACAACCAAAACCCAACACACAAACATACACTACACTAGCACATAGATGCATACACAAGCATTCATGCTCTATTCATGGAAATATTTTGCTTTAGTCAACAATTAATATGTCCTGTTGTACTTTCTGACCTCCTGGTTTATTCATTTTTAACAAATAACTTGAATTGTAAGTTCTCAGTTGAAAACAAGAAAATAACTGGCAGTTTTTCAGAGTCACTTTGCTCTGTCTCTGTTCCATCTGTGAGTCGGGTCCCCAGATCCAGTATTTTAGGTTTCTTCATTCATGACCAGAAAGAAGGAAGAAATCAGGGTGACACTCATGGCCCTGGAAGAATATCCCTCAAGTTCCACATTATTTGTATAAAGATAGAGTCTGGTTGATGGGCAGTGAGGAGAGAAGACACACACTTATGAGGAACATTGTACTGGGGGCATCTATCCACACTCAGAGATATGCACACTTCTTGTTCAAAGGCAGGACTCGTCAACATTCCTCGAGGAAATGTCACAGAATTAGTTTGTCTGTTGTCTTTTCAATCAATTCTCCATTAAACAGATCAAGACTGCGATGGTGAGAATTTCTGTTGCTAACATCTATAGAGGAGCTACTGGGGCTATTGACGTCAAGCAACTTATACACGTGCTCTTGATCAGGAGGCTGTGCTACAGAGGGTGACATCTGGGCAGGGGATTAAGTGGGTGGGAGTTCAACTCTAGGTATGCCCCTTTTCAGTTCTGCAATCTTGTACAATCTCTTGGCTATTTTGAACTATGACTTCCTCCTCTATACGCTAGAAAGATAACAGCCTGTACCCTAAAGAGTATCATGACTGGACAATTGTATCAAGTCAAGTTTCTCCATCCTTCTGTTAAAGAGTGAGCTAAATTAGTGATTGATACAAGCTCGATTTCCAAAACACATTATAACCCATTTCTCTCATCATCTTCAGAAAAATATATGGTAGTTTTTTTAATTAGGATATTTCACTAAAAATAAAAAAAAATCACTGCCTCTGACAAATGCAGATTTTAACATTGCTCATAAATGTTCCTGCCCCAGTTCCAGTTGTACATGTGGCCCCGTGTATACCCAGAGGAGTGCTGGTTGCCAACTGTCCTTGCTTCCTGCTGTCCCCCACATTCCTCCCGAGCTTCTCTCCCACTCCCCTAGTCACTAGCAGGTCCAGGGAGACTAGGGAAGAGACATTGAAATGACTCCGTGTCCTGAGTCCTGGCTGCGGGACTCCTTTGCAGATGAAGATGTCAAAAGGCAATCTACAACAAGAATGACAGTGTGATTAACCAGAATGAGACCTAAATCAGAAGCAGCATGGACCACCGGGAAATTAAGGCACCAATTTTCACTGTCAAGATCAGCTGTGATAGGGCAGTATATCCTAGCAACAGCAGGAGTCTTAACCTTGCCATCAAAGCAAAAACTCATTTTGCAGTGTTATCTGTTCCAATATCTTTTAATCCAAAAAGTCTTTAAACAGAAAGTAAATACTCACACATTTCTTTGCCTAGATCAGCCTCTTGCCTCTAATTAGGAAATCCTTAATTCGTTTAATTAAGAGATTATTGAGTCTGAACACAAATGTCATCAGCTTTCTTTCTTGGTACAACTGTGGGAAACCCTGTTTCAGAGACATAGAGGGATCACAGCTAGTACCATTAACAGTATTAATGGAGGAAATGACACTGAAGATCAGTCTCATGTCTCTTAAAGATCAAAATACCATATTTTACTATCCTGTAGGACAGCATCAGAGTATGCCCTTGTAACTATGCTGATCTGGAGTTACCACTGGGCAGAGTCATCTCCTATAGTACAATATCACACACTAGTGATAGAAGCTCCTTTGTCCTTCAACAACAGTGCATAAAAGAGTTTTAGCTCTGACAGATTTATACTGACAAACATTAAGAAGCAAAGAACTTTGGCTTCTGGGTCCCATCTTAAACCAGCACACATCAGTAGCTCTAGCCTTAGCATTGGGATGAAGCCGTCTGAACACACAGTTTCTCTTTTGAAAAATAAGTAAAATGGATACTTACTTCTTTGGTGTGCCTTATGCTGTAAGTGAAGATAAAATTGGGTGCCTTCTAAGATTTATAGGTAGGGGGTCCTTTTCCCAATTCCCCTCACTGCCCAGACTCTCAGAAGCCTGCTCTGAAGCAGCTTACTTAGCTTAGCTCATTGTCCAGTTGAGAGCTAAGACTTTGTATAAGGAAGCTATGATTGCTGTGAATGAGCTTTTCCCCATCTGTGAGGAAGATTATAGTTCTTGCTCTTTGCTATGTAATAATAGCATATCATGTTAATTGTTTGCCAAATATTGAACTATCCTTGCATCCCTTGAATGACTAACACTGGATTTCAGTGAAAGATCATTTTTAATGTGTTGCAATTGTTTGATCAGCAATTGTATCAATATTCATTTAAAAACCTTGGTCTGTGGTTTTGTTCTCTGTCTTGCTATCAGGATAATGCTGGAATTATTTCCTCTGGAATATTTTAGAATAATTGGTAATGGTTCTCTCTAAACTGAAGAGGACCCACAGTAAAGAACAAATGTTGATAGCATGGATTCTGATAATCAGTATTGTTAAAATGGCCACAATACTCTGTTCTTTTTAGATTATATCACTACCAAAATAAAATCAGATTTTTTCACAGAATTAGAAAAGACAATTTCAAAATTTGTATAGGATCGCCCCTAAATAGTTGAAGCCATCATGACAAACTGGGGAAAAGCAGGAGGCACCATGCTGCTCAGTTTCCTACTGTATTTTAAGTCTACAAAAGCAATTAGTGATTGCTAAGGAGAGAAGACCTTTGGTAGATCTGCCTGCAAGTCATGGGGAGGCTCTTGGAATACAGCTTTTGCGAGTCATCCCCATGTTGGCATAGGCTTTTCAGAGATGTCCATGTCCCTGACTCAGTGGTTTGCTAAGACAGACTTGGATGGAGTAATTTTTTGGCTTGTCTTTTGCCTGCACCTGGAGTGAAGACACACTTGTTCATGTCTCCCAGGAGAGGTCATACAAAAAGCACATACTAGGAAAAAAATATATTCTTTTAAATAAGGGTTATGAGCTGGAGAGATGGTTCAGTGGTTAAAAATACTTCCTGTTCTTACAGAGGACCCAGGTTCAGTTCCCAGCACCCACATGGTAGCTCGCAATCATCTATCACTCTAGTTCTAGGGGATTTTGGAGATCTCTTCCGTTCTCCAAGGGCACTACTTACATGTAGGACACATACATACATTCAGGCAAACCCTCATACACATAAAGTAAATCTTTAAATAAAAGATTCTGGGGAAAAAAGAATCACTATACATAGCATAATGAAATTTGACTCCTTTCTCACACCAATTGCAAACCTCAATTCAAGATAGACTAAGCATTCAATGTGAAATTATGAGACTGTGAAGACTGTAAATACCAAAAAATTATGTGTATATTTTAAATACCAGAAGAAAGGAATTTAAATATTTTACCATAAAAAAATTTAAAACTATTTATGAAGATAGATATGTTTGGTTTAGTTTAAGCATGCAAGCCGGGTGGGGGTAGCACATGCTTTTAATCCCAGTACTCAGGAGACAGAGGCAGGTGGATCTCTGTGAGTT
>LOJH01038948.1:4314-14942 GCA_001685095.1 Ellobius talpinus | reverse complement strand
ACCCTAAGAGAGACATACATGGATCTAAACTACATGGGAAGTAGAAAAAGGCAAAATCTCCTGAGTAAACTGGGAGCATGGGGACCATGGGAGAGGGTAGAGGGGGAGGGGATAGAAACGGGGGGAGCAGAGAAAAATGTATAGCTCAATAAAAACAATAAAAAACCCTCTCATCTGTGGGAAAAAAGAGAAAATGAGCATCCCTTGATGTCTTTTCCTCCAGAATGAAAAGGGTTTGCAGCTCCAGAGTAAGAAAGGCTAAGTGTTTTTACACAGAAGCACACACACACACACACACACACACACACACACACACAGAGGCACGTGCCAGATTTTATTTTTTAAAAATAAACTTTACATTTGGTCAAACGCTCAGCATATATTCTTTCCATCAGCTGCTTTGTCAGCCTGTAGATTAAGCTCACAGATAGTCAACGTGTTAGAAGGAGGCCAGTAACTTTACACCAGCTAGCAAGCGGTGAGGACTAACTTCCTGCAGTTGTGACAGAGCTAAGCAAACTGGCCACTGCAGGCTTGATGCAGAACCTACCCAGCAGACAGTTGTCTTGGACCTGACTCTGACTACCTTTGATTTACTGTAACATCCAGCAATAGTTAGGGCCAGTACATTAAACACCGTAAATATAACTAAGCCAGATTTCCCCGGAAGAGATTAAGTCGGTCTCAGTTGGCCCGTTTACTCCACTCACATCTCTGTTACCTATCAAGTCTGCACCCGCAGAGACGACTGCCACAAACCAGTTCCTTGAATATCCACGACAGATCCACGCACAACTGTACGCACCTTTGTGTGTTTTTTAAAGACAGGTATTTATTTCTGAGAGTGAGTTTATACGTGTGGATTTCAGAGAACAACTTCTGGGAGTCGGTTCTCCCATCCCTCCTTGTTTTTGAGGCAGAATCCTGCCTTGCTCTTTCTTCCACTGCAGAGACCAACTTCTGGGTCTCTGCCATCCGTCTTGTCAAAGGAGTGTTGGTTGTATCTAGTGCTTTATGTAGGTTCTGGGGATGGAACACAGATTATTGGCCTTTCATTGCTGGCTCTTTTTTTTAAATTAATACAATTTAATTTTATGTGCATTGGTGCTTTGCCTCCATGTATATCTGTGTGAGAGTGTCAGATCTTGGAGTTACAGACAGCTGTGAGCTGCCACATGTGTGGTGCTGGGAATTGAACCCAGGTCCTTTGGGAGAACAGCCAGTGCTCCTTCACTGCTAAGCCATCTCTCCAGCCCCTCATTGCTGGGATTCTTATTTCTTGAGCCATCTCACCTGCTCTGTCTTTGCATATTCATCCCCTATTGTATACCTTACTTGAAAAAAAAAGTTAACTTCATTATTAGCAAAGTATGGTGGCACGTGCCTTTAGTTCCAGAACTGGGGAGGGAGAAGTAGGTTGATCTTTGAATTCAAGGCCAGCCTGGTCAACATATGAGGTTCTAGGCAGTTTTCATAGTGACCCTGCCTCAAACAAGTAATTAAGTCTTATGTTGAGAATTATCCCTTTTTAGTCAGATAGCTTTTTCTCTCTTTCTTCCTCTCTCCCATTTCTCTTTCTTTCTTTTTTTTCAGACAGGGTCTCAAACTAGCCTTGAATTCTCTTGAATTTTGGGTCCTCCCAGACTGTTGGGGTGGCAGGCATACAGTGCTGTGGTTTATGTGATCCTGGGGTTGAATTCAGAGCCCTGAGCACACTAGGCAAACGTGCTAGCATCTCACTGCATTCCCAGTTCCTTATTCCTTTGGTTTTAAAAGCTGTGTGACATGTGGCATTTTGATACTCAGATTCTCACCATTTTTTGCTGGTCATTCAAGTCATTCCTGAACTCACAAGAATGCTCTTTATTTTTCATTGCTTTTCCTAATATATAGTTAACATACAATACAGAAATCTGGTGTCCAGTGTAGTGGTTTTGGATAATCAGAGACACATGCAGCTCCTACCAGGAACAAAGAAGAGAGATTTCCCATCTCCCTAGAAGTTCTTTGGTCCTTTGTTGTCAACCTCCCATCTCATCCCAACAACTAACAAGAATTGATTTTTGTCAGTCCCAAGACTCAAGAGAGTCTCTTAAGTCTCTTGTGCCAGATTTCCCCCACTCCAGCATGTTTCTGAGATTTGTTCATTTAGGGGCTGGAGAGGTAGCTCAGAGGTTAAGAACCCTTGCTTCTCTTACAGACCTGAGTTAGGTTCCCAGAACCCATGTCATGCAGCTCCATGTAACTCCAGTTCCTGGGGATCTAAAACCTTCTTTTGGTCTCCACTGACACCCGTGCATTTTTCAAGGCCCTCCTCAATGTACATATAAATAAAAATAAAATAAAAGAGAGAGTTTTGTTGTTTATGTTGAAGCAGACAAGCGTCCAGGCCTGGCCTCAAACTCCATGTAGCAGAAGGATGACGTTGAATTGCTGAACCTTTTGCCTCTGCTTCTCAAATGATGGAACGACAGTTATACACCACTACACTTGGCTTGGTAGTGAATTTCTTAAAACTAAATTCATACTGTTTTATTGTGACTTGCTTTTAAAAATAACAGTAACAAAATATGAAACTTTTCCTTTTGCTTTAGTATCTGAATAATGTAGGACTTTTCATAACACCTAGAAGCTTGCTGAACCCTTGTACCTTAGAGCTAGCACCAGAGAGGCTATTTCATCTGCAAATGATGGAAAGCATTGATGGGCACATCCATGGGTATCTTCTTATATGACTGAGACGTTCACAGCTAGACAGGCCCTGAAGTTTCCAGGCACTGTCCCAGTGGCCTCTATGCTGTCTTCTGCACCAGTTTCATTTAAATGCACAATGTGGTTGGAATTTGGTGCTCAGTGTATTGCAAAAAAAAAAAAAAACAAAACTAGCCAGTGTTGCACAAAGAAACACACAAAGCAAAAGTAATCCGGCAAGGCAAGACAATTTCTGTTTGCAAAAAGGATGTGCCACCACCGGTCGAAGAAGTTGAGCAAGCGTCCTGGCGTGGGCAGAAAGTTCACTTAACTTTTAAACTGAGGCAAGTGTTTCCTGTCTCATTTCATCAGTAAGAAGTTGCCCTTACAGTCTAATGTGATCAACTAACTCACAATTAGTGCAAAAGGGACAATGTGACAGTGCGTACAGTCTCAGGATTGCTCAGGGATTGGGCCAACAGGCACACATACACAAAGGTTTCACAAGATGGAGGAGGTATATGAACTATTGGCGCTTGGCAGGGCAGCCATCTTGGATAGAAGGTAAAAACAAAAACAAAAAACAAAAGTGTTCTCACAGTTGTCATTTGATATTTTTTTAATCCCCTTATCCAAGGCAACAGGGAGTAGAAGAAAAGTCTCCAAAGCATCCCTGCCATCTCACTGGGCCACATGAGATTCCCCCACCTTCCCTTGGACCAACAGTGGTGAACTGGGCCAATAATAAGAGTCCTGTTTGGAAGGAAAAGGGACGGGCGGATGAGAGCAACAAAACCAGCAACAGCCGCAGCACTGTGTGGACTGCGGGCTGCAGAGGTCTCGTGCAGTAAGTGTGTCCAGCCATAGCCCCTGAGGTGACTCACGTGGATCTACAGAGTGCCTGACCCTGTGCAGGGGTAGCTAGCACCCTGGAAGACCCTTCCCTCAAACCTGGGATCGCACAGCATGGGAGGAATCCCACATCTTGGACTTTGAAAGAAGAACTTATAGCTGCAAAAATCATCTTAGAAGAATCTCATAAATTTTGTTTTAACTTAAAAATATATGCTGAAGTATTAGTTTAATGCTAAAATCCATGTTTAAAAACTGGAAGCAAAGGGAAGGGTGGGGAAAATGCTACTTCAAATGATTTTAGAAGGCTCGCGCTCTCCTACTCTGAAGAAAATGTGAGACTCGCTTTAAATAGCTCCAAACCACAAAGAATTGAGCTTGCACCACTGGAGTCTGTATTCATACCACAAGCTAGATTTTTAAGATCCCTAAATTGTTTTGAGATAAAACCCATCGATGAAAATTAATATCTGTCTGCAGAACACATCTGTAAGGAAAGACATCCATATGCTGTTGCTATCTCTGAGGTAGATTATCAATGATTATTAACCTTTTTTTGTATTCTTCACAGTTTCTAAAATAAAAAAATTCTGTATTACCTTCCCCTCAATCAAATAGAATATTCTGTTATGAAATGGACAATACTTGTCCAGCTGCTCCCTGTAAACAGTAGATTTATTTATTTTGTTTTGTTTTTGTTGTTTGTTTGTTTGCTTGTTTTTACTGCCAGTTGAGGCAGGAGGGCCCACTGTGGGCAGTACCATCCCTAGGCATGTGGGCCAAGCTAACAGGAAACACAGCTGGGTCTTTCCACTGCACCTACAGGGGTAGAGGTTCCTTGCGGTGGCAGTGTCTCTATCTCTTGAATTCTGAGAGCAGCAGCTCCTAATCTGGAAGCCTGGAGCAGGGCAGCAAGATGACAGACTGGTATACTGTTGTTGATTGTTTTTTTTAACTCTTTACTCTTGGGGGGGCTACCACCCAGCTCCCCAATAATCATATAGAGGCTTATTCTTTCTTATGAATGCCTGGCCTTAGCTTGGCTTGTAAGCAGTAAATTTACAATGAGTGCAGAATACTCTGACTTTACTCCATGACTATGATATTGTGGGTTTGGGAGCCAGCATCAGTCTCAGTGGTGAAATAGTCCATCGAGCTGCAATGCCAAGTTGGTGGGCTACATTAGAAACATCTGCACCAGGTGGTGCAGATTTAAAGAATCCCACTAGATCACCATTTCTGGTTGTCTCTTTCTCAGAAGGTTCCGGATTCTCAGGGTGTTCTCTGTAGTAGCTATGTTATTCTGTGAGAGGATAGAGCTCCAAGTATAGGGTTCCATTAACTCACTTGAGTCATACCCAGAGGCTGACTCAAGGAGCTCAGCGTGTGTGGAGTAATTAAATATGAGATAGTCAACGGTCCTGTTTGAAAAAAACTTCATATGAAAATCTGAAGTTTTAGATACTTTCAAGAAAATTAAGCCTGGGACCTGGGAAGGTGGCTCAATCAGTAAAGGGCTTGCTGTGTAAGTGTGAGGACTCGAGTTCAGTCCCCGGAATCCATGTCAAAAGCTGGGCATGGTGATGGGAGTTTATAATACCTACACTGGGAAAGCAGAGGCAGGAGGATCTCTGGGACTCACTGATCAGCCTGCTTAACTTGATGGGTAAGGCCCCAGATCCTTGTGAGAAATTCTCAGGAAAAGAAAAAATAGTAGATGGCTTCTCAGGAACAACACCTGAGACTGAGTTCTCAACAGGTACCTCCCCCCTACACTCATGCACATTATATACCTAAACACACACATGCACATGTACCTAAACACACACATGCACATGTACCTAAACACACACATGCACATGTACCTAAATACACACATGCACATGTACCTAAACACACACATGCACATTATATACCTAAACACACACATGCACATTATATACCTAAACACACACATGCACATGTACCTAAAAACACACATGCACAAGTATCTAAACACACATACATGTGCATGCATACATGCATGCACACATACACATGCACACTCAAAACTGGAATACAGCCAGGTGGGGAAGCACATACCTTTAATCCCAGCACTCAGGAGTCAGAGGCAGGTGGATGGATCTCTGTGAGTTCGAGGTCAGCGTGTTTTATAGAGTTTCAGGGCAGCAGCCAGAGCTATTACATAGAGAAGCCCTGTCTGGAAAAACCAAACCAAACCAAGCAAACACAAACAAAAAGACTTAGAATGTTCTCTAAGATGCCATCAACTGCATCTGTGTTGGTCCTTGATGACTCATCTTGTTCCACTCTTAGACTGTATTAGCTGGTCTACCTCAGTACCCCCTTTGCCTATTACAGCATAGTTAGCTAGTTTTACTTACCTGGATTGTCCTAGGGGCAGCTATCCATCGAGGAATGAATGAATGGACACATTAGGGCACGTGATGGAACACTACTCACCCACACCAAAAAATGAGCGAAGTGCTGAAACATGCCGTGACAGAGACGGACCTCAGATGTATTGTGCTAAGTGAAAACAGTCAGAGGGAAAAACCTCTCATTTTGTGTACAATTCCATTTTTGTAAAATATCCAAAAAAGGCAAATCCACAGAAATAGAAAGAGGATTGATTGTTGAAAGGAGCCTAGGAAAAGGATAGAGGAGAAATAATTGCTTGACGGTTGTAGGAGGAAGGTGGGAAGCCCACATCACTTTCAGGTGGTTAATTTTATGCTGTGAATTTGACCTCAATTAAAAAAGAAGTCCTGAAATTCTGTGAGTGTGACCATAGTACTAAAGCCACATGAGAGTAGTTAGAGAAGACGGTGAATGTTGGAGCTGTGTGAAGTGAGGGCAGCCTGGAACAGGGTCATGTGTATTCAGCATGGGGTCATCTGCATGAGTCAGGTCCTGACAACTGTGTCCTCACTAGGACAGTTCGGCTAATGTCCTCAGGCAGGGAGTACAGGCGAGGACTGAGTCTTTCCATCTATAGCCATCACATGCATTAGATAAATTTAAAAATAACCCACCATATTTTACGGCTGCCTGTCAATATGCAGGGAAAACATGGTGCTGTATTCAAGACATCAAAGAAATATCATCAAACGTGTGCAAATGACCCTAGGTTTATGAGTTTTTGTTAAGGCTCTTCATGGTGTCTGTAGAGGAGGCATTTATTGTCAGTGACAACCCCTCGGGGTGGATGCCATGGTCCTGACACTGAACCATGCTTGTTAGTGCTTTCTTATGTCCAAACTTCAAGATAGAGGAAAGGGAGGTTTGGGAGCTAACAATAGACTCTTCTCCCTGGCAGGAGCTGGTGGGGGGGCATCCCTGTGGAAAAGCCCAAATGCCAGGTGTCTGGAGACATCCGCAAAGGAAGTGGAGGGAGAAAAGAGACAGGAAAGACTAAGACATCAGCAGAGGAAGGTGGGGACACCGAAAGCACACAGGGCTGAGATCCTGCTGCAGGGAAAGGATGAGAACGGCTGGCATGCCCAGCACTGAGTTAGGGAAGGACAACTGGGGGTTCAAAGCCAGCCCCGATTACATGGTAAGAATTTATCTTAAGCAAGCAAACAAGCAAGCAAACATCTCCCCAAACAGGAACAACAACAGCAGCAATAAAAGGAAGAGAGAGTGAGAGAATAACCCAGAGAAAGCGTGGGGGACTCGGCAGCGCATCATCTAACTCGGCTATCTGCTTCTTCCCAGACTATCCTGGATTCCTGCTGAATTAGGTTATGATTTGTAATTGTGAGTGTGTACATATCTGTGCGTGTGTGTTTGGGGGGGTGCCCTCAATGGTGTGGGTGCATGGAGAGGCCAGAGATCAAACTGCGTGTCTTCCGCAATCACTCTCCACATTATTTTGTGAGACAGAGTCTCTCACTAAACTTAGAGCTCACTGTTTCGGCCACACTAGCTTGCTAGTGGATTCTGGGGATCCATCTGCCTCTGCCTACCCCAGCCCCTAACCATTGGGTTTACTGATGTCAACTGCCACTACTGACCTTTAAAGTGGCTGCTGGGGACCTGAACTCAGTCTTCACTCTTGCTCGGCAACCACTTCACCCCCTGAGCCATCTCCCAGAATTTCCAATGTAACTACGTAAATATAGGTACAAACATATTTATGAAATGGCTTTCATATTCGATGTAGCAGTTTGATTAGTTTACCTTAATTGAAACAGCTTTTAAAAAGTTGCAAAGTTAAATGTCAGTCACCAGATCCCATAAGACTAACTAAGAAGAACTACAGGGACAATATAAGAAGGAACGAGCAGGCTGCCTGTGTGGCGGACGGATCCAGTTTCCCCGCCTCGATCTTCAAGTCATGCTGATATTTGTCTACTTTCTTCGCAGACTTAATTCCAGGTCCCTTCGGGTTGTACATAGTGGGACTATCGGGATAGGAATTTGGGAGGGAGTGGCTGCCTGACTCCCATCCTGGGATCCTGAGCTTGTGGCCCATTTGCCGCCTTCCTGCAGACTTGACATCTCCCAGGAGCTGGCAGCCATTCAGTCAGGAAGGCGTTCAGCCAGGAGTCCGGGGTGAAACTTAGGCTTTATAAACCTGGATGATTTGGGGAAGCCTCTGTCTCATGTCCCAAGGTTCCCACACCCATTTCTCAAGTCTACTGGTCTGGTTTTGTTTTCTTACGGGCCATGCATTACTTTTGCAAAGGGAAAAAAATGAACTTCTGTTTAACAGATCAATAAAATGGATAGGGGGCTATTCCTTATGCTCACACAAGGTATTCGCTCAGCTCACTGTAAGTTTACAGTCTAGAAAAAAATCATAGCCTCTCTCAGGCATCAATCTTGTCCCAGGTCTCTCTGGCTATGAAATGGGGAGTAATCACAACCCAGGGAAACCAGCAGGATTGACGCAGCTCGATACCTGACTCTTTCTGCTTACAGAATTCTGTGTCATTGGCTCACAAGTTCATCCAGCGGGAGCAGCCAGGCCCCAAATGGTGGTTATTTTATCAGGGAGGAATTAGTTGTGTTCTCTGACACCGAAATGAGTGTATCTGAAGATGACCGTGCGCTTCCTCCTTGACCTTCTGTCCTTCAGTATAAATAATCCTCATTCTTTTAAGCTTTTCTTCATAAGCTTTGTTGTTTCCGAGTCTTTAGTACCCTCACAACCCTTCCCAGAGCCTCTCTCAGGCTCGTCTTCCCTCTTTAATTACAGGGCTCAAATGCAATATTCTAGGAAGTGCTTGAGCAGCGCTGGGCAAAATGGAAAGCTTAACTCAAGATTCTTTGGTTCGCCGGTTCATGCGGCCTGCCCAGGGTCACGGTCACATAATGTTGTCTTTGAAAGTGACTGCTTACCTCATGACCAGCGTACTTGCTGGGAGCTGGGGATGGTGCAAACCCTGTCAGGATGTCACAGCCTGGCTGCCTTGCTGGATGTGAGAACCTGCCTTTGTGCACAGCTGGGGTTGTATTTCTGGGCAGACCTTGACTTTCCACTCCTGGGTCCTGTTTTATAAAAGCACTGGCCTCTTAAGAAGCATCTCTTATCAGAATAGACTGCTCCCAATACTTCTGCCTGTTTGTCTATCCAAAAGGAGAAAGAACCCAGCATCAAGACTCTCCGTGACCTGAAACTCTGTCTTGTCAATGTGTGCTTCTCTCAGGAATCTGCATTTGAAATCCTTTTACCCCTAAGTGTGAGATGAGGGGCTTTGTTTACTGTGAAAAGAAGCTGAAATGACAGCTAGTGAATATATTATCATGAATCCATTTATCCACCCATCCACTCACCCACGTACCCATCCATCCATCCATTCATTCATCTATTTATACCCATCCACCCAGGCATCTATCCCTCAATCTATTACCTATCATTTAATCTATATATAATTCCTATGTATTAGTCATTTGGTCTATCATGTATTCATCACTTATCAATCCTTCACTCTATCATCTGTCTGTCTATCTTTCTATCTACCTATCATGATTTAATTTCTTCATCCTCCTTCTCTCTGCATTCATTATCCTGGCTGCTCTTAAGAGTGACCATCCTCATCTTGAGTTTGAATACCTGGTGGACCTAGCCAAGAACCACAGAGAAAAGTTTGTACCTTTTGTTCTCTCTGTCTCTTTTTCTTCCTTCAACCCATTCAACAGGGCTCTGTGGAGGACCTGCTATATTCTTTTTTTTCAAGGCAGGGTTTCTCTGTTTAACAGTCCTAGGTGTCCTAGAACTAGCTCTGTAGACCAGGCTGGCCTCAAACTCACAGAGATCTGCCTGCCTCTGCCTCCCAAGCGCTGGGATTAAAGGCATGTGCCACTGCTGCCTGGCATGACCTGCTGTATTCTTCCAGGCTTTTGCTCAAGTCCTGGGGTTAGGTCAACAGAACTGCAGCCCCTTTACCTTCATAGTTTGGTAAGAGACTTGGACTTAGGAAAAGAAAAATGTACCAAAGTATTCACATATTGTCCTAAATATTGGTAAGAAGATGGAAGAGTGGCCAGAGCCCCTGGGAGTGAAAAGGCTTCCCAGGGGACAGGAAACTCTTCTTCTGTGACTAACCCACATTACTCCTTGCCAACCTCCAGTGTCATGTGTTCTAAGATATGAGGGAACCACAACATTTCTCTCCTCTGCATCCATCTTCTGTGCTTTGCTTTCTCATCCCCCATCCTGAAGATCCAGCTCATGACTTTGTAGCCCAGAGGGGTTTAGACTTCTCTGAGATACACACTGCAGCCCCGTAGCCACTCTCAAATAAACATAAAGTGTGTTGGTCAGTCTCTGTCTCTGGGACAAACCCAAGTGAATCACTTCAGGGAGGCTTCATTTTGGTTTGGTCTCAGAGACTCAGCCCACTGGTCTGAGCTGGTTTCATTGCGTTGAGAATAGGACAGAGCATCACAGTGGAAGAACACTCTTACCATTAATGATCAGTGGACAGAGAGAGGGGAGAGTAGGGTTTTACGGGAGGGCTTCCTCCTTCTTTTGCTTTTGTCTATAGAATGAGTCCATCCACAGTGAGGATGCACCCCCGCCCCTCTCCTGAGTCCATCCACAGTGAGGACACATCCCCGCCCCTCTCCTGAGC
>LOJH01038947.1:0-14943 GCA_001685095.1 Ellobius talpinus | reverse complement strand
TCATACTTTATCTTACTGTGTCCAAGTCTTCAAATATAAGTTAGATTCGAATACTTTAATCATAGACAAATAAATATAATTATTGGAATTCCCCCACCTTTTAGTATACACTTAATCCTGTCTTTTGACTTCCTTGGGAAACTGGAGCACCTTATTACCTTATGCATATTTTACATGAATAGCACTAATTCTTGGTTAACCAAAAAATAAAAAAAGAAAGCCAGTGCAAGAGCTAGAACAAAGACCAATAAGATCTTAGTAAAACCTTATGTAAGTTAGACTCTTTGATTAAAACAGATATACAGTCATCTTAATGTTTTCATAATAAGATTAACATTAAAAATCATTTTAATACCTCCTCTTAGTGTGTACACTGTACACGTGCATAAAATCTATGCTAAAATGTGAGGGAAAATCTCAAATCAAATTATTATCAGCTTGAATATTTGTTATAAACAAGTTTTAGATGGTTAAAATATAATTTGGAAATTAGACAAGCCCTACTTAGAACTTATTTCATCTATTTAGAGGTGAAATTGAGTGATTTCCCTGTGTCCCACCATATCTTAAACAATTACTACTTTGCCAAACAAAAAATGAGAACGCCCATGATATCTACTTGAATATTCATGATATCTCTGTTCTCAGTATCAAACAGTTCAACAAATTCTACAACTGAGAAAGAGAACAAACCATATAGTTCAAAATACTATCCCCAAAGTTTTAGATAGCTTTTTAATAGAATATTTAAATCACACAAATACCTCCCCATATTATCCAATTGCTTGAAAACAAGTTACTTTATAATTAACTTAGTTCAAAGTATTCATGTAACACATTCAGTAAAATGCCTAGAAGGTAATGAGCACCATTTTGGAACTGAATCATTAATGAGTGCCTCATAGCCTTGAATGATGCAACTCGAAGTTTAGATTTTGTCAAGACCTCTGGTGGCTGATGTATGAGTGTCTTCCCCCTATACCAATCAGGAAGAAGAAACAACAGAAGATGAAGCAAGAAAGGCTGTGGGGCTTCTTGCTTACATAACTGAGATTATTCATGTCCCCAATTGAAATAGGGATATGGGAGAGATGTAGGTCCTGGGAGTAGGGGAAAGGTTGGGTTCAAATCTAGATGCTGAATTTGCAATGGCCACAAGAAATTTGAATATAGGGAGCCTAAAACAGTTAATGTTTTTATTTTCATTTGGACTTTGAGATAACCGTCTAGCAGGCGGTGGTGGCTCATGCCTTTAATCCCAGCACACGGGAGGCAGAGGCAAGGCAGAGGCAGGAGAACCTTAAATTTCAGACCACCTGAGGCTTCATAGCAAGACCAAGTCTGTAGAAGCCAAAATGAGGTACTAGAGATAATTCAGGGTTTTGTATCAGGATGGTTGCAGCCAAGGCAGGGTTGAGAACTTACCAGATGAACACCCAAATGTTAGTTGTTCAGAGTTTGCTGGATCTGTGCAGTTTTGGCTTGTGTGTGTGTGTGTGTGTGTGTGTTTCTGCACAGGCCGCATGCACCTGGCTAACACCTGTGGGTCCTAGAGATTAGACTCAGGCCATCTCACCAGCCCACACATTGTTAATTTTTCTTGGGGGCGGGCAGGCTGGTTAAGACCATTCATTACACCTTCCTCCCTACACCACAGAGGACTTCTGAGTATTTTCCTCTACTCCTTTATAAATAAATGGATGAACCCACAAACTACACTTAGGGGCTAATAGGGAAGATTGGGATTCTAGAAAGGCACCTGTGTCCCATACGCCATGGGTTGTTCTACTTGTTTTATTCCCAGTTTATCTACTAAAAAGAGCCAAATGGAGGAGACAGGAAAACAACCTGGCTCATCTTATTGTTCTAACTTTTCCTTGTGCATAGGAGGAAAAAAAGGTCATTTTTATTTTCAGTTAAGAGTAAAAAATGTACTAACACGCTACCATGAAACAATTATAAATGGTGCTAACAAATTATGTGTAAATGTTATATACACCTAAGTGTATATGCCATGTACACCTACATGCCACTTTGTAGTATCATGTTTATATCTAGGAGAATGGCAAGATTCAGGCTATGGTTAAATCAAAATCTGAGGAAACCACATCCCCAAGTAGGTGGCCCTTCATTTTAATACAAGTGATAGATCCTGTCTCTTATATCACATCTCCTCATATTCAGATGACAGATGCTCACTAAAGACTTATAGGCAATGTTTAGGTTTGTAAACTTACCATATGCAAAAAAACACGTTTGTAGTGATATTTTATTTGTATTTTAATAAAGTGTGCCTGAAGATCAGAAAGTAAAACAGCCACACTGGTCAGCCACACAGACCAGGCAGTGGTGGCACACACCTTTAATTGTAATCGCAGTAGCCACACAAGTTCACCATAGAGGCCGGGTGGTGGTGGTCATGCCTTTAATCCCCGCACTAGAGAGGAATATAAGGCAGGATGAGACAGGAACTTGCTCTCATTCAGTCTGAAGATTTCACAGAAGAGCTCTCTAGTGACTGGCTGCTCTGCTTTTCTTATCTTCAGGTTGAACTCCAATATCTGTCTCTGGATTTTTATTAATTGTGCTACACGTTAGTAAAAAAAAATTTCCTCTTAAAATTGACTCTACATTCTATCAGACTATGCTTTTAACTGACATTAATTGGATTATAGGCTAAGAATTTAACATGAAAGGAAGAAATGTCAATTCTTCATAAATTCTGCCACAGATGTACAACACGGTCTTAGTAAAGATGGTTTCTCCTTGGTACGCAGCAGAGATAAACTTGGTGTTGGGTACACAGATCTTCCAAAAAAATAATTAGTATATTTGGCAGCTTACATTTTCACAAGTCATTACAATAATAGGATTTATTTATTTTTAGGTTCCCCCTGCCCCCGCAATACAGGGTTTCTCTATGTGTCTTTGGCTGTCCTGGAACTCACTCTTTAGACCAGGCTGGCCTTGAACCCAGGAGATCTGTCTGCCTCTGCCCCCTAAGTGCTAGGATTAAAGGCATATAACACCACTGACTGGTAATATTCTTTTTTTTAAATGTTTGTGAATACAAGTATATTTTTCATTGTTTTAGTCAGTTTTGCTGCCTGTAAAATTATTCTGTAATTATTCTTACTGCAACTTCTTTCCTTTAGTCTGTACCTCACCTCACTATTAACTTCAGAAACCAGTGTTAGCTGCCTAACAAAGGCCTAGAGCAAGCCCTTCAAACTTAGTGTTTTAAGACCACAGAAAGCTACCTAATCATAACGCTTCTCAAAAAAGTTGTCTGTGTTGTCTTAAACATAAACTAGAAACAGCTCTGCACTCTTCTCGCTCCTACACTTCTCAGTGAAATCTTAAGTCCTTGTTTCATTGTAAACTCTCCACATAAAACATTTTACATGACTTGGTAGCCAATGTTAACAGTAACCCAAATATATTTATCCAACTTCTATTGCAGGTAGTATTTTTGTTAAAATATAGATGCTAAGTCCTAATTCATACTGATAAGCAAGAAACACAATACCCTTCTAAACTTACTTAAAACAAAATGAAGAATCTTGTTCTCCAGGGCAGATTCCTAACACTTTCCTGGCCACAGATGTACTTAAGAGGTGCCATCTTTGAATGGAAACATCATCAATAGATTCCTCATTAGTGATTTAATAATGACATCCACAAGCCAAACTTGAGCTGTTTTAATTAGAAAGTTTTACACATAAATTCCCCAGTCAATCATATTTAGTTGGTTATTCTAAATGACCAAAATAATGTGCAACATACCACAAGAGTTAAAAATTTAACCAGTAGTTAAAAATCTTACAGAGACCTACAGTCATGCAAAACCGTACTTTCTTACTGCTGTATGCTATGGGGTTATAACTTCCATGGAACATATCTCATGATTTTTGTTACATTTATACACTGGACAAACCATAAAAAAGAAAACAATGCTTAAAACATTTATTATAAAAGTGTGCTTTATTATAAGGAAATTTTAAATATAACCAACAATACTGAAAATGACGTAACTGGCATTTATAGCCTTGGTTGGTGTTCTTTATTCGACAGGCATTCATTTACTGTTCCATGACGTTAACAATCAGCTTATGCAATACAACAAAAGAGAACTTGGAAAAGTGAATAAGGAACACAGATTGATGAACCGGGAATTCAGGTGGCTTTTTTCTTGTTTTTCTGTTTTTGGAATTTTTCCTTGTTTAACACATGGCTTTTGAAAACATGTTACCTTCATGTAGAGAGAGCTCTTTTTCCTACAGATTTTGCAAAAATAGTAGTATTTTAAAACATGACTAAAGCTATAATTTACATACTTTGTTTATGCATTATCCAATTAACATTCTAGCCATATTTTCATGTACATGTAGGACTATAAACATTCCCTTATATGATCATGATAGCCATAGATGAAATTCACATATATAGGTACTTCTGTTCCTTAGAACATGTTTCCCAAAGTGAAATTACCCATTTGAAGGTGAATAACTGGTGAGAACTAATGTCTCTAGACATTTGGTCATGGGCCTGAAAGTCATGTAAAAGTATATTGCTTTGGTTGTATATAACAATTCATCGTATCTGGCATAAAAATAAGCATATAAGTGACCAAAGAAAACCTAGTAAAATTTTGTACTTTGTGTACTTTTTACTCTGAGTTGACTTTAAAGCTAAGGACAAGGCCTAATGATATGTAGTACAGACAGAAATTCCATTACTCATTATGTATGGCTTTGCTTATATACAAACTTATTTCCACCACTGTAGTAGAATTTTTAAGGATTGGAAAAGACAAAACACACTTGGTTGGCTGCTGATCAATGAGCTTGCCGGTTAGTGATTATGACAAGGAATTAAAAAGCACAAAAACATGGGCACAGACATGTCACAGGGCTGTAGTATGCAGACCATAAAGAGCAAAGAAATATCCTGTGGGCATGTGGATAAGAATCCCAAGCGATTTTTCATAGGACTGTTTTCCTTTTTCTAAATATAAGATTTGGAACATTAAGAGGACAAAAAATGTTCGATTAAGTTTAAATAGCTTAAAAAAATCTTTGTCATGTTAAATGTCCAGATATATAAAGAATACAGGAGCTGCAAAATCAAAAAGGAAGCAGTGACACCATATATTTGATGATGAGAAATGTGTTTATGGGCTGGGTGGTGGTGGCACATGCCATTAATTCCATTACTCAAGAGGCAGAGGCAGCCGGATCTCTCAGGATTGAAGCCAGCCTGGCCTATAGGGTGAGTGCCAGGACAGCCAGGGCTGCACAGAGAAATCTTGTCTTGCGGAAGAAAAAATAAAAAAGAAAACTGCATTTATGATCTTTCATCTTAAAAGACTCTCTGCCCAATTATCATGACTAAGTTGTCAAGTCTCAAAAGCCACTCAGTTACGTAGGCTACTCACCGACATTTGTCAAAGAAGTCAAAACGTACTTTATTGCAAAAATATAAAAAATTTTTAAATTGCATATGACGTTTTATACCATTTCACCAATAGGCCAAGGCTAACACATAACTTATCAAGCCAGAAAAACTAGAAAATGAAATGGCTGACATTTACTGGATGATGGATTATAAGAATGTGATGTCATGTTAAGTCGCATGAGTCATTACCAACTTCCCTCTTCAATGGGATAGTCACTAATTTGATATTTGAATAATTCAAACACACAGATCGGCCTATGATTACATCTTTTAATTATCTTCTTATACATGTACGCTTTCAATATATTATAACCATTTGAATAAAACTTTCAAATAATTTTATGGAATAAAAAGTCATTTTTATGAATACGTTGATTTTTTTAATGACCTACCCATTAGAAAGTGATGTTAAAGCCTACTGACTATTAAATCACTACTGTTTACTGATACATTGTAAATGTTTTTTTTTGTTTAAAAAAGGAAAACCTGAAATCACAAAATGCTTGGCATCTACACAAACACATTCTCAGTGGACTAACCACTACAGCGTAACTGTTTCACTAATGCTCTTTCTGTTCCGTACTTTTGCTTCATGCAGTGGGCTCAACAATATCCATGTTTGTTCCAAACAGTGCGACTAATTGTTCTTCATAGGTGGCGATGTTCCTTTTCATAATTTCCATGCAAGGTCCCAAAAGCCTTTCAAATGCTTGCACATCCATGGCTAAGAGAAAAGAAAATAAATTGAAAATACCATTCCTTGCATAACTCCGAAATTCCTAAGCCATTCCTTTCTACTATGATACTGCCATTTTGATATATTAACAATTCAAGAGAATTTTTAGTTAGATATTATAAAAATATGAGAAAAAAATAAAGATTAAAATGTTCTATTTCAAAAAGGAAATAGGACCTTTGCTGGTTACAGTGTGGGATGCTTTGACGGATGAAGGACCTATGGCGGAGTTGGTGGGAGGTGCCTGATCCACGTTGGGGAAATGAGGGTCTAACATGGCACAGCCTCTGGGCTTTCAAAGATAAACATAAACCCTCCTCCAAAAGTGGTACAAGAGTGTTTCTTTTCCTGTTCTCAGAGTGTACAGTAGCATGGTATGAAGATTTTTAGACGTTTATACCACTGTCTGCAATTCAAAATCATGATCAATATGATGCTTTTCTCTGCATCTATCAATATATGTATCACTTTGTCTGCCTCATGCATTTTATTTTGCGTTTTTGGTTTTGAGACTGTTTGGTTTATGTAGTTCATTCACAGTGACCTTCAACAAGACCTTGAATTAATGATCCCACACTTCAGGTGCTGGAATTACAGACAGGAGACACCAAACATGGCTGTCTCCTGCATTTTAAAACTTGAGTTTATAATATACTGCTTAATATATCAAAATCTATCTCTCAAATTTGCATAGGTAAAAAAGGTAAAGATTATAAGGCTTCATGGACATTCTTGCATGGCACATTAGTAAAAATAAAATTTAGTAAAAATAAAATTTAGTAAAAATAAAAGTGGCCTGTATGTATCGAGTCATTAAATAGGCAAATGAACTACTTCTCAAAACAAGTAGCCAATAAATACATAAAAATTAGCCATCTGAGAAATGCAGATCAATACTATATTGAGATTTTCATCTCACCCCGTCAAAGCATCTATCATCAAGAAACAACAAAAGTTGACAAGGCCTCTTGAAGAATGGAAGCCTTGTCCACCGTTGATGAGAGTAGTGTAGGCACTAGGAAATAGGTATGTAAGTTCCTCATTAAATAAAACTAGACCTACCATTTTATCCAGGCTCTCCCCTCCTAGGCATGTCTGAAGGAGTCAAAGTCAGCATACAATAGAGATACCCACTTGCCCTTGTATAGTGTAGCACTATTCACAATAGCCAAGCTATGGAATCAGCCTAAGTATCCATCAACAAATGGAAATAAAATGGATACACACAGTGCATTGCTACTCAGCTAAAACGAAAAATACATTGTGACATTTGCAGAAAAATGAACAAAGCTTAGAAATATCTTAAGTGGAGCAGACACTTTGTTTTTCTTCAGATGAAAAGGGGGGGACATGAAAGCAGAAGGGGACTATTTGAAAAGCAGAATGGGATCAACAGGGAGAAGGAGAGGGTAATTGTGCAAAGCATGAGCTACTTGTGAAAGGGTTACAAGTTTATACAAGTTAATATGTACTAATTAAAGAAAAGTCATTTTGAAAGACCTAGTGAGAAAACCATCCCTAAGGCAAAAGTCACCTCTGCACCTGGAGGTGGTGGCGCATGCCTTTAATCCCAGCACTCAGGAGGCAGAGGCAGGCGGATCTCTGTGAGTTTGAGGTCAGCCTGGTCTACAAGAGCTAGTTCCAGGACAGTTAGGGTTGTTACACAGAGAAACCTGTCTCGAAAAACCAAAAAACGAAACAAAAAAACCCCATATATACACATACAAATTGGACTCAAAGCTCATAAAACATTTACAAGTGGTTAGATAATTTATCATGCATATATTTACCTTTTCCTAATAAAATATAAAAAAATGTGATGTACTAAAAAAATCCCGATAGTGAAAAATTGTGTAAAAACAGAAAACTCATGCAAATCCAACAGAAAGGAATGACAACAGAGGAAACCATGGGCAGATGGTGGTGGCATGGGTGTGTCTTAGAACTTCCTTTGTTTTTCTATACTTCCTGTATTTCTCCCATTTCCTTTAATATAATTATAACAGAATAAAATAAGCAGCCTCTCTCACACCACCTCTAGCTTACAGTCAACATCTTTGAGGAGACTCTGTCAGTTTTGTTTTCCCTTTCATCAGAGGATCGCCATACTAATATTGCACTTTCTGAGAACGTTTTACAACATGACTCTATAAAGAATTCATTCCGAGGAACCTTGCAAATCTTAAAAATCACCAAAACTAACTTTTATCTTTTTGAATTGTGAGGAACATGGAGGGGATTATTATTGAATCAATTTTTTAAATGTTATTTATGTTGCTGTTTTCTAAACCATGTTCTTCATTACCTGAGTGATTTCTTAGACAAAAAAACAACCTCCGTAGATACCAACTGGAAGTGGCATGTCTGCCAAACTCCCTTGGTAGAACAAAGCCATAACAAGCTGATAACAGCAATTGATTATGCTCGGACAGACCTGACCGCTGTCCCGGGGACCAGGAGGATGGCTGTGTTTCTTCATTGGCATTCCAACTTCCCAGAGAGCTTAATAATGAATTTCACAAAACATGCCGTTTAAGTCTTCTCTTTTGAGGAACACAATGCATGGCATTTTCTTGACAGATTAAATATAAAACTTGTTAACTGGGAGTTCTTTTTTCAATAAAGTAAGTCCAAACCTTGGTCATATTTTGTGAGGACTTTGGCACTTGTGAACCCAATAATGCCCCATATGATTTGAGTGCCTGGAATGCAGACATAACAGGTTCACCACTGACCCTACCTAAACATTTGACAGTCCCGATGGCATGTGCAGATGCTGCTCTTGGCTTGTTAGTGACCAGGGCCAGCTCTCCAAAGTACTGTCCCCGAAAACACCGAGCGATTTCCACGGCACCGTTCTCCTCCACTTCCGATTTGCCCTGAGAAGGTAATTGAAATTTAAGTCTACCATCATTTTTTTTAAAAAAAATCCATTATTTCCCTTGCTAATATGAGGAATTTTAGGATTAATAAATGTTTTACCTTTCTTTTCATAGTAATTTTCACTTCTCCAGATTCTACAATGAAAAAAGAATCTGCCAAATCTCCCTATTAAAAGAAAAAAAAAGAGTGAAAAATGAAAATTCCATAGAAACCCTGAAATCATGTCCTTGAAGCCAGGGTACAGATTCCAGTCTGTAAGTAAAGTCATATTGAAGAGGCCATTTCATCTACATTCAGAGGTAATGGCTGATAATTATGTAAGATTTTTATTTGTAAAAAACATTTGCAATAATATACTCTCTACCAGAAAATATGGCAAGTAACCCGAACTAGGAATCTTCCCCCGAATTTTGTGCTGAACCGTATACACAGAAAGGACAGCACAGTGGTGTATTCCGGCAGCCCCTTCCATCAGCGGGCTATGTACACTCTGTGCTTCTTGGTGCCTACCAACATGCACCCTGTGTCCACCTAAAGTAACACATGTTAGCACAGTGACTTGCCAGAAAGTACCTGGGAGCATTCAGAAGCAATGGATGCTAGCTTTGGGATGTCCACAGTCGGTGTACTTCCAGCTTCTGAAAGACCACTGGAACTGGAAAGTCTGGTTCCGTATCTAACTAAAAACCCAGTATTTATGGGTTTTGCACAAACTCTGATTTCTAATGCTGCCTCCTCAAACATGCTATGGAAGATTTCTGTTCACTGTTTCAGGTCCTTCCGATGAATCCAGAGAGACACGAATATTTGAAAACCTCTCTGGCACAATTTAAAAACTTAGCATGAGACGGTACCACAACCAACATACTCAAGGTCCTGACTTTTACCTTAATCTCTAGGACCTCAAACAAAACCAGAGATTATATAACAAAAATAAATGTTAGGCCTAGATTTCTAAAATATAGAATAGGTATATGTGGTGATATTTTGCTTGTGTTTTAACAAATAAGTTTGTCTGAAGATGAGAGCAGAGCTAAGCCACTAGAGGCCTGGCAGTGGTGGCATACAACTTTAACCCCAGGACTCAGGTGACAAGAGGCAGATGAATCTCTGTTAGTTAGTTCAAGGTTACGTTGGGCTATACAAAATTGATCCAGTCTAAAAAAGAAACTGCTCACACGAAAATGATCCCAGCATTTGGGATCGCACGCCTTTAATTCCAGCATTAAGGAGGTGGAGATAGGGGTGATATGGTTGAACAGAGAGAGGAATCTAAGGCAGGAGGAGGCAGGAGCTCAGTGCAGTCTGAGGCAGCCATTCGAAGCAGTCAGTCTAAGGATGCAGTCTAAGGACAGGATCGCCCCTTTGGGCTGAGCACTGGTAGAGATAAGAACTCTAGTGACTGGCCACTCTGCTTCTCTGAGTCTTCAGCTTTCACCCCCTGATAGCTGACTCTGAATTTTTATTATTAAGAACAGTCAGAATTTGTGTTACAGATATATATTTATAAACGCTCAAAACTGTATACAACGGCATCTTTAATAAAATTCAGCTATTTATTTGCTAGGGAATGAAGCCAGGGTATGTAAAGGTGTCTTTAACTCAAAATATAGCTAATTATTTATTTAGTGCTAGGGAATGAACCCAGAGCCCCATACATGCAAACAACACAGTCTACCCTTGAGCTGTACCCCTAGACCCCTTCTTTCATTTTCACATCAAGTTTGTTTTTTTTTTTTTATAAGAGCTTCACACTAAAATTTTAAGTTCTGTGATTTCTGATAGGTCTACCAGCTGCTGGGCAAACTTGTTACAAATGTTTGTAAAACTCCAGTGAAATCTGAGCCCAGCTGTAGGCTGTGCCAAAGTCAATTTTCTAGTTTTGATTGGGTACCATAGAGACACAAGATGGGCTCAGAGAAACTGGGTTGAGAGTCTATGCAAACTCCCAGTACTTTTTGTGTAACTTTTTGTAATCTCTTTTTCAAAATACAAAGTTACAAAGAAGCACTTAAGAGCCTGGGGATGTAGCTCTGTGGTAGCATACATGCTTTAGCATGTATGATGAGATTCTTGGTTCAATCAAGTCAACCCCCAAATCACCTTAAGCATCTGAAAAGCATGCTAGGCCTTGCCATTTCCCATTTAACACTCTCTAGTTTGATTACACTTTTCCTGATATCTGACAAAACCAACGTCTGTGGTCTGTGTGTGTGATGAGGGGGGTGGAGGTAGGGACAGAAAGATACTTATTTGCCTTCTAAATAGTCTTTTCTTCAAAGAGCCCTTGAATCTTGGCCTTACCCTATCTAAGTGGAGACAGAGAAGTGGATGGGGCCTGGGAAGGAAGTTGGAGGAGAGGAGGGAGGGGAAACTGTGGCTGGTATGTAAAATAAATTTAAAAATGATGAAAAAGAGACAATAATTCAAATAGACTAGTACAGTAGACTGTTGTGATTTTTTTTTTAAAAAAAACCACAGAATATTAGAAATCCCCTCAAGTCATGTACATTTCAAATGTCTACAAAGCCTGCTTTCTAGGAGCTCTCTGGCTGACTGTGGCGCTGTATACAACACAGTTGATTTCCCACGGGGAGAAACCATGTTTAAAAAGCACGAGGGTTAGAGCAGACTTTTATTAACGTATCCAGTGCTTGGATATGGCACAGCATGAGCTCTTCTCTGCGAAAGTTGTCGGGAAGCAGCCTAGGAGGTCTCAAGAACTGATCACGCAAAAACTCTTTGTCATCTCCCAATGGAGCTGGGTTCATGGGAGAGCCACCACTCCCCCTCTCATATATGACATCCTTCTGTACATGTGGATTTCACGTTACAAATTGTAGAACCACTCAGAAAGTCAGGTAATGGCTTAATGAAAATTCATTTGGAATAAATTATATAAACAAAAACATCTAAATTACTTACTGGCTGTAAAAGCATTTTTAGTAAGTTGTTTGGTAGAAGTAATATTCATTAAATCCAACATTGCATGCTGATTATTAAACCAAGGTTAACGAGATTTCTAAGACATTCTTGAATTTAACACTAAACGGACTGACATAGTATCATACCTGAGCGATGATCTGTTCTCCATCGTTGTAAACTTTGGTGCCGATCACATCTACCACCTTTAGGCGTTCAGAAACCTACAAGGAGAATACAGTATTAGAAAGAAAAAGACTGTAATGGCTGTTCTTGTCA
This sequence comes from Ellobius talpinus, assembly GCA_001685095.1. Lineage (NCBI taxonomy): Eukaryota > Metazoa > Chordata > Mammalia > Rodentia > Cricetidae > Ellobius > Ellobius talpinus. The sequence goes on along the minus strand of LOJH01038947.1, from coordinate 2,666 downwards.
ACTTGACTACATCTGGAATTAACTAAAACCCAAATGGCTGAATATACCTCTAAGGGATTTTTTCTTTTTATAATTTTTTTCTTATTTACATTGGGGTTTTACCTGCATTCATGTCTGTGTGAAGATGTCAGATCTCCTGGAACTGGAGCTGCACAGACAGTTGTGAACTGTCATGTGGGTGCTGGGAGTTAAATCCAGGTCCTTTAGAAGAGCAGTCAGTGCTCTTAACTGCTGAGCCATCTCTCCAGCCCCAGAATTTTTTTAATTAAATCACTTGAAGTGATTAAAGATCCACCTTTAATCTAGGTCACACCTGCTACTGCACTGCCCATAGAAAGGACAAGAAAGAAGGCAGCGCCACCCCCCCCTTTGCCTGCTTGCTGTAGCTTTCCCAAGACGTGTGATCCTTCCCTGGCATTAGAGTCCACTTGTTCAGGATTCTGTCATATACCAAAGACCAGCTGACACATCCAGCCTCATGGACTGAACAACTACTGGATTCTTAGTTTTCCATTAGTAGGTAGCTATTATTGGACTAGCAATGCCACAGCCTGTAAGATACTACAATAAATCCCCATATATAAAGAAGGAGCTGCCATATATATATATATATATATATATATATTATATACAGTATTACATATTTGTCATAGGCACAAATGTAATTGTTATATATCAGCATATATTATATATTTATATGTTACATAAATTCTCTCTTCCTCAAGCAAACCCTAATGTAAGAGACCACTTATGTAATCTTACCTATTTTAGACATTTAAAAGTGGGTAGCCTATACTGCTAAATAAACTGAACAGTGTTTACTTGTGTGATTGTTAGATTAACTGCTAGAATTCTCAAATAGAAAAATTTGTATTTCTAGTTTTTTCCATAAAATAATGGCAGACTGAGAAACTCCCAGCCCACATTTCCATATGGCAGCAATAAAGCTACGGTGGAATGGCAGCTGCTCCCTTAGAGGGAGCACATGTTCTCCAGTTTGCCAAAGTCCCTTCCTGGGTCACATGGCTCAGTCTGACTGGATGGCCTCCCTGATGCATTCTATTTAAGGACAGGAGCTGCAGGAGAAGTCAACTGCCTCTGCATTCCACAGTGTGGCCAAGGTTCTTCCGGGCATAAACCAGCAACCCTAGAGAGACACTACTGTGCTGACTGATGTGTGTCATTTTACGGCACCATAAGACATACATCTATTTCTCTAAAACCACTTACACTAAATGAAATTACAGCAAAGTTGAATTCTTAAGATAACAATTCTTTCACAAGTGTCTGCCCTCAAAGAAACAATCGGTCTCGTTGAGAAGACATTGGGCTAAGAAATGAAAGACAATCATGGCGGATCCATAAAGTTGTGCAGGAGGCTGTTCTAGGCAGATAGCAAGTGCACAGGTCTGAGGTGAGGGCTGGCTTGTTTGTGTAACAGCAAGAAGCTAGGCAGGATGAATGTGGAGCAGTTAGAATGTTGTCAGAGGGACACAGACGGGGGGCAGGATACTGGGCAGGTCCTCAGGGGCCCGGTAAAGTTATCCTGCCCTGGAAGGGTGGATAACAGAAGGCAGGAAGGTCTAGGACCCACAGGCTCCTGTAGGTGTCTGATAAATGTCATACGAGAGTTAATGATGGCACAGACAGAGGTGATCCTGGTGAAGGTAGTGCAAGATGACTGGATCTTGCAGATATTCTGAAGACAGGGCAGAGAAGATTGTCAGCACACACATTCACCGCTGGGGGAGGGGGAAGCTGAGTGAGTGTCTCTGCCTGGAGACAAAAGGGTGGCCAAGAGGAAGAGGAGTGTTGTGATTTTAATGAGAATGACACCCATAGGTTCCCATTTGGTGGCACCAGTTGGATAGGATTAAGAAGTGTGACCTTGCTGGACGTAGGCTTTGAGCTTTTCTCTTGCATGTTCTGTCTCACAGTTATGGATCAAAATGTAAGGTCTCAACTGTTCCTGCTGCCATGCCTTTGCTCCACGATCATGGACTCTGAAACTGCAGGCCCAATTTATTTAATGTTTTCTTTTATAAATTGCCTGGTCAGGGTGTCATCTTACTACAGCGATAGAAACGTAACAAGACGAAGAGCAGAAAGGGTGATTTGGGGCATCTGGTCTAGGTTAAGATGTGCACAGGTTTCTGACAGAAGATGTTAAATTAGTAGTTGACAATGAGGACCATTTTAGGGGGAACTTATAAGGACCTGAGGTTTGAAATATGTAAGATTCATATTTCAAATGCTCACATACCAAGTAAGTGTGTGTAGGCAGAGAAGAAACCAAAGCTGAGGAATGTCAACTTTAAAAGTAGAGAGAAAGGGGAACAAGCAGTAAAGATGGACCTGGGGGTTGGGGGTGGGGCAGTGAGGACCTTCGGGGTTTAGGTAGTTCCTCCCTGTAAAGGGATAACCAGCAGTTAACTCTTTATGACAGTTTTTATTTCTTAAATCTGTTATTAGATAAATGGCACCTATAAATTTGCTATAGACTCTAGATAAGAGCCTTATTTTCCAATCCCAATAATAAAATGTACTTATAGGCAGTAAAAGAGCTAGCAATGAAATCTAATGTCACTATCTGTTCTTTTCATAGGAAAATATTGTTACGGTTTTTGACTCTTTAAGAGGCAAGCCACGCCCACTCCCAGTGATCC
>LOJH01038946.1:1067-14943 GCA_001685095.1 Ellobius talpinus | reverse complement strand
CAAGTTATTTATTATACAAGACTTAAGCTAGTTAGAATAGGATATTTTTTCTTATTGTATATAATTTTGTAGTAGGTTTAGAACTCTCTAATTTAAACAAAAGGGGGAGGTGCTATGGGAAGGTGTATAGCTAACAACTACCCGCCTACTGGGGCGTGGCCTCATAGACTATTTACCTGGATGCGAAAGCATGTCCAGCCTTTTTCCTCTCTGCCTTTCCCCCTGGACCCTGGTTTTGCTGGTTTGGTTTGTTCAGATCTCATCTTTATCCATCATTCACGCAGAGAATCCTTATTTGTAAGTTTTATCTATTAATAAATGCCTATATATTTCTTAGTTCTGAGCTAGTGTGGGATTCCTTTTATTAAGCGCCAGAGCTCTCCGTGTTCATGTTGACACTTAAATTAGGTTCCCTTCAGCAAGTGAAGTTCCCTATTATGAAATTATAAAACCTTGAGTCAAGTAAGTAAATGAAGATGAGACTATAGTTTGAAAATGTTTCCTGTGAATTGTTCTGTAGCTTTTCTGTCGAAAACATGCATTCAGTTAATATTCAGTTTAAAATGCCTCTTAATGTGAAGCATTGGATAGCACTGGGGAAACAGAGAGGAAAAGACCTTACCATTCCTTTGCAAAAATCTACACTACTTTTTCAACCAGGGTTAAGTCGTGTGGTTACTACAAACTCTTAGGTAGTTGGGGGAGCCAGACATGAAGTCACTTCTGAGTAGAGTCCATAGAGCTGAGTCAATACCTGTGGAAATAGAAAGGTAGATAATTAGTTAGAATGCTACTTTCTTCAATACTTTTTAATCTATGGGAACCTGTAACCCCTGAGGTTTTCACACTGAAGAGGGACAAAGATACCGGATAACTGAGACACTCAGTCAAACAGCATGTAGCTGACTTTGAACACAGAAACCCTATGACCTCACTAGAACATCCACTGTAGTTTGCTCGGTCCCTGCCGTCTAAATACTTAGTGCCTCTTCAGGAGTCAAGGATCTGGTGTGGGCATCATGTTTTCTGATGGTGAGCATCTTATTTTCCATGCTGTGCTTGGGCTGATGGGGGTTGACATGGTAGCAGAGAGAAAATAGGAGACGCAGTGCCTCTAGAGGGTCTTTTACTCAGTCATTGCCTCATGCCAAGCAGAGAGTTGAATGTGCCTTGGGTGTTTCTCATTCCATAAAGAATACCTGAATTTATGCATGGATGGGGAAAAATTGCACAGTTTCACCCCAACATTTTTAATCCACTCCACATTGGAAGTTCCATTTCTACTCAGATATCAGTCGTGATGATCTTGAATTGTAGAGTCGTCCAATAGACAGTTGGTGTCTGCCATCCTCAGTGACACCAGGTCTGATCGGTAGAACTCCTTTATCAGGTGTGTGGTCACTGACCTTTGCTTCAAATTAGTGTATTAAATTTTAGATCATTATTTTTCTCATCTTGACTTAAAATCCAAATAATTTCCATTGACGTTTGGTATCAGCCTAAGTCAACAATGGCTTTCCTGTGTGGTCTCCCTTTCTTTATCTGTGGACTGCCCTACTACATATCAATAATGTGTGGGTCTTTTTGCCTTCTTTGACTCCAGTTAGTCCTTGACCACTGGAGGTATTTTACTCAACCTGGTTTCTATCAAATTATTGTTTAATATCTTGACAAATTAAAATCTCTTTGCAGCCAGACTTGACAGACAAAATTCAAAAGAATATTTAGAGTCTTAGCTTGAGTGTATCTTTCTGCTGTTATTTTATAATCATAATAAAAAGATATTTACACATGGCCAATGAGGAGCTGAGTTTTCTATTACTCCATGAGAGAAAAGAAAAAAATTTCTGGTCATTTTTCAAGTTGAGAATTCGGATTCTTGAGTTCTGGGTGGTGTTAGGGTTTGTTTCAGATTACTTGAGTCAAGGCCCCCTGGCAATTACACTCTGGGACATTGACCTCTTTCCAAGAATTGCTCACAAAGTAGAGGAAAAGAATGGGTGAGCTGACCTTAACAAAATCAGATGAAAGAGTTAGGTGTAGTGTCCCAGCTGCGGTACATGGCCGCTTCGGTGTCAAGGATCGAGGTTCCCAGCCATCAAATGCTCAGTGACCTTTAGGCACATGCGTCCCCAGCCCCTCCAGTGGATAGCAACTCTGTATTCAATGAAGTCACAGCATACAGGTCGTGACTTGCTGTGGGATTATAATTGTTTGGACTTACTTTGTTCGAGGCGTGGACGTTTTTCAATATGTTTTTAGTCTCTGTGGGAACTCTGCTGTTCAGTTACTGAGTTTGCGTCCCAATGAGCACCTTTACCTGTCACCCAGCATCCTCCTCTCTCCATAAATCTGTGATGATGTTTCTGAGCACTGCAATTCTGGCCAAGCCAATCAGTCTGACTCAGTCAACCTTGGCTTTGCTGACTCATTCATCTTACCACCCCAGTAGCTGACCTTACAAGATTTGATTTTTGGATTAACCACAGTTCTGATAAAGCCACTTATTAACAATTAGATGGGTTCCTCGGAGCTTGCCCAGCTCTAAGATGGTTGAAGGGGAACTTGAACAAATCCTGTGTGGCCGAGTCACCCTTAGGGTCACCCTGCAGTCCCTTCTATTCCCCCCGCCATCCTTGTTTAAGCCCATGAATGATTTATGGACTGTGTCAGGCTTGGCTGGGGGTTTTATGGCAATGTCAAGTGCAGGCTCCATAGTGCTGCAGGTCAGTCATTCTTTTCTTTAGTCCTCCCACTCCCCTCCCGAGTTTCAGGGTACTTTCTTTAAAGGGAAATTGTCAAGGTTTCACTTGGCTTTTTCACACCTCCCACCCTCTCCATCCACACCCTGGTCCAAGGTCAAGGCTATGACTCCTTAGGCGGCCTTTGCCTAGCGGTAGTACAGTGTGGGTGGGGGAACCTCTGATGCACCTAAACAGCCAGAACTTACAGCAACGGTGGCTGCTAGGACCAATGAGCACGAAGGATAGACCCAAGAGCTTCAGGCAAACCCAAGAAATAGCAACGAGAAAGCCAAGGGCAGAGCAAAATGACACACAAGGTGGACGGACACTCTCCTCATTAGGACAAACGTATCTGGGCGAGAAAGGACCAGATACCTGCCAGGGCCACCCACAGAGGCATGCAAGATCTCAGTACCAATTTCACGTGAGATGCGGGATGTCACTCTAAACCTAACTTGGCTGGTGAGATCTGGCTTCCATCTTCAGGCAAATATAATCTATCTCTGTTATCTAAAGAACGTGATATCTGCCTTCTCCCTCATGGTGTGGAATGTTACCAAAATAGAAAGAAAAACAATCCATAAATCTCTGCTGGTCCAGTTCCTTCTTGTTTTGTAAAGGGGCCCAGCACAAGTCCTCAACTTCTCCAGCCCGCACAGAGCTCTCCCCATGAGCCCTGCAGACTGCAGGCCTAAATCATGAAATCTACCCATTAATCACCTTGGAGTGGGTGTGGGGCTGGGAACCCCCTACAGCACCTGGAAGCCTGAGAACTGGGCCCCGGGCCAGCTCACCACATCTGCATGCTGGTTAGGTTGCAGTATCTGCTTCCTCTTCAACACTGTCAGCAATGCAGGCTAAACCTGTGTACATGGACTCGCTCTAAAACTTCAGGTTCACGGATTTTCTGATCGCTTGTTTCAAACCACAGGGGCAGAACTTGTGTTTCACATTGCTTTCTCCTTCCCATCACAAGGCTTTTGTTCTCCAGCAGGAGTCGATGTGGTAGCCAGGTAAGAACACTGCCTGTGCCTTGAAGGTTCAGCGACTCTCCTCCTTCACCTGCACCTGGATCTCCCAGAGACTTGGGTTGAAACACAGGCAGCTGGATTTGCCCTCCCGAGTATTGACTCAGCACGGTGGTCTCGACACTTGTTTCTCTAACGAGATATCAGGTGAAACTGTTGTGGCTGTTGCCAGTGGCATATGAATAGGGCACATTTTGAGATCCACCAGCTAACTCGCGTCACACTTGGTGATAATATTATACCTGGGTGGTATTACCGTAATAGCTGGTACTTAAGTTCTCCTTGAGGAGACATCTGCTTTCTGTGTAGAATAAAAATTGCTGGGAAATCCTGCTTGAGTTGGGTGACACCTTCAGGTGTCAGTCAGCAGCAACAGACTAGGAGTAGAAAGATGTCCCTCAGAAGACAGTGGTGGGGAAGAAGAGGCCACAAGAGGATCTGCCTCCGTAGACCAAAGGGTTGGGAGGTCCCCCAGGCTAGAACTGGTTTTAGGAGGAGTCTGGAGTATGGATTGCCTGATTTCCTGAGGGTTCAGGGGTCCAGTAAGGTTTCTGGGGATGCTAAGGCTGAAAGTCAAGCTCTCAGGGACCCTCAAAGATGTGGACAAGCTTTTATTTCATTTAGTGTTTTTATTTAAAATTTAGACCTTTAAAGAAGGGATAAACTGCTGCCTGTGTTGGCGTACATCTTTAATCCCAGCACTCAGGAGGCAGAGGCAGAGACAGGTGGATCTCTGTGAGTGTGATGCTAGCCTGGGCTACATAGTGAGTTCCAGCCAGATACATAATGAGACCCTGTGTAAAAACAAACAGACAAACAAATAAATAAACAAACAAAAAACTGAAAAAACTCAAAACCTGAAATTCCACTAAAATCACTGTAATTAAGTGTATATCACATTGCACAAGAGCTGTGAACTTTTCAAATTTATAGATTTCTTTGATCTTTACCAAAGCTTTGTCAGAGCAAAACAGTAGAATTAATCGTAATCCCCAGAGGGAAACAAAGGCATAAACATATATGAACGGTAAAACCACTAGGGTCTAGATTCACAGACATTCTGGTCAGGCAGCTTCTTAAAGGGCCCCAGAGAAGACCCCTTGTTCTTAGGCCTCCACTTTCCTTTCGAGTGAGGTGGACCCAAAGTTCAAATATAATCCTGAGTAAACTGACATTTGGAGTGGGGCTTCTGAAGGTCTCAGAGAGGAGATTAAATCATTCAGTCTCTATCCGAGCACCTGAGTCTCAAGCCCAGAGTCTCGGGCTCTCCTGAAAGAGCCGTTCATCATCCGTCTGCAGGAGGGAGGCAGACAGCAGTGTGATCGAGCCAAACCGTCTTTACAGTTTACAGCCACACATTGCAGTCTGACATAAATCTTGAACTAAAGAGGTCTAGAGCACATAGGAGCCCGTTGTGGCCAGATCCTCAGGGTTTTTTTTGGCAACATTTACCCCATCTGTCTCTATGGCCAACAAACAAATCAATTTCATTTTAAATCAAAATGGCAGGATTCCTGGCAGTTCTCTGGGGTTTCCAGCACTATCCCTAGAGAATTCCAGGGTGGGCAGGACCCTGAGGCCCTTTCCCACTTAACCTGACTCTTCTATCTTTAGCTGGATAATACCAGGCTCATATGAGAGGAAGAAGGAAGAAGGCCAGAGCCTACAATAGACCAGGCAGAGGTCTGGGATTGAAAGGAGGGGCAACCTTTCTGTTGGGTGTGGGAGTGATTGACACTCTGTCCTCAATATCATCAGCCCCACCCCCACTGACACCCTTGGACCCAGAGGTAAAGGAGAGTCGACAGATGGTCCCATAATGAAACTGCTCGTGCTTACTAAACCCTGCGTGCCTAGTGTGTTTGTGCCTCCTGGTTACTCTTCAAGAAATCCCAGCAAATGCTCGAAGTCTTTGAGACCTGAAGGGACCTGTCATGGAGAACAGGTGTCGGAGCTGGCATTAAAACTTATGTTTCCACAAAGCCCTTGTTCTTAACCGTGCCATGCAGTGGAGACCCTTGCAGAAAATAAAAACAAGTGACTTTGCCCACAGATGTGAATTCATCTCTTATTTTGAGGGATTATGTTTTGCTTGGGTATTAAATGGTTCATTTCTCAAAACCATGGTAATGACAGCTAGAGGTTCTCTCTCACCTTCCTTCTCCCTCCTCTTCCTCCCTCTTTACCTTTTTTACTTGGTGAGGGCTGAAAAACTAAATATATATATATATACATATATACACATATAGAAACATATACATATTACTTCCTGTTTTCATTAAGATTTTTTAAATTAATTTTTATTATAATCATTCACATTAAGGTTTTTCTTTTTTTAAAAATTTATGTAACTTAATTTTATGTGAATCAGTGTGAAAGCATCTCCTGGAACTGGAATTACAGTTGTGAACTGACATGTGGTTGCTGGGAATTGAACACAGGTTCTCTGAAAGAGCAGCCAATGCTTCTGACCACTGAGCCATCTCTCCAGCTCCCCGCATTAAATTATTTTTATACACATATGTTATGTACTTTGAGCATATGTCCTCTCCCCCAGCCCCGCCCATTAAGACTTTTTTCTTCATCCACAAGTCTCTGAGTCCAGAGCCTCTTCTCTAGAGACACTGTCTCATCATAGTTGGAGAATACAGCTCTGAGCTAGCTCTGGGCAGTGGCTAACATGCCAAAATTCTGCCTTCGAGTCCACACCTTGATAGCATCCATTTCAGCTCAGGTGATGGGAAACGCTGGGAAAGGGCTATCAGAGACTTCGTAGGGAGGGCGTCCCCTCCTCAACCCGAACACGCCTTCTTCCTCCTGCACACTTCTGCCTGGGCTCGCTGTGTCCACACTGAGCTTCGGTGTCTTGAACTGGGAGAATGTGCTAATCGGGGAGTATTCCTCTGGAATCATTTCTGTTTACTTGCCCTGTGGTGATTTTCTTTGAATGAAGCCCGGATGCTCCTCTTGTGGTTTGACTGAGGATAATGCACTAATCTGGAAGTGCCTCTGCCCTCGCAAACCCAAACGAAGCCATGTGAGCCGTGAAGCAGAGAGCTGTGAATGGATAGCTGCCTCCCCTCGATAATGACTTTCAATGGTGTCTGCCACCCACGTGACAAGGGTTCCTGATGACTCCCGATTCTCGAGAAGACCATCCCTGATGACTCCAGACTGAAGGCAGCTGTGAACTCTGCTCCCTCCGAGCTTCATGTCCGCACACAGCTTCGTGTCTGCACCATCCCACTTCTGGGTGTCCACACCCACAGTGACCCTCTCTTAGGTCCTCTAACTTCCTTTATGGCCTCAGTGGATCATCCCACGCATCGCGGAGCAGGGAGACGTGTGATCTGTGAGACCTCCCTGCTCGGTTCTCAGAGGAAGACTCCCTTGGTGCACACTTTTCTTTCTCCACATTTTTCCTTTTGGATTTTTAAGCCATTTGAATAAAATGTTGCTGGAGTGTTGTGACCTGCTAGTGATGGTTTTCCAGAGATGGCCGGTTATTATCACACAGTGTGTGTGTGTGCGTGTGTGTGCGTGTGCGTGTGTGCATGCGTGTGTGTGTGTACACGCACTCATGCGTGTTGTGTGTGGTGTATGGCTGCATGTGGAGGCCAGAGGACAATGATTATTCCTCCAGTGCTAGCCACATTTTCAAGTTCAGATTTTATTTTTATTATTATTATGTATATCTGTGATAATGGGGGAACATCCCTGTGCCATGGTGCTTGTGGGGGACAAAGGACAATTTTTGGGAGTCACTTCTCTTCCACTACGGGTTCTGAGATCAAACTCAGACTGGCAGGCATGGTGGTAATCCCCTTTTCCCTCCCTTTCTGTTCTTCCTGAGGCAGGGTTCTCATTGGCCAGGGGCCACGAGAGGCTGAATGGCCAGAAAACAAGTCCTAGAGCCATTCTTGTCTCTACCTCTCCGTACCGGGATTATAAACGCTAGCCATGATGCCTGGTGTCAGGCACCTAAAGGAAACTCGATTCCCCAAACTCCCAAAGTCAGTCCAAACATCCAGAGATGAGTGCAACCTGAACTCTAGTAGGACTTCCGATGGTTAGACAAGAGCCAGCCCTCCTCAGAAACTTGTGGGGCTGTCTTCTGCCTACAAAAGGAGTCATTTCCCTGGCAAAACAGACAAATGGATCTCCAGTTAACATATACCTGGGCAGCGATCCGCATATCAAAGTCCACGCTGGTCCCCAGCCTCCCTCCGTTCTTATGTATTATAGTATCATCTCAAAAGCCCTGTGCCAGTCTCCCTGCCTTTCTCTCCTCCCAGCTAAGTCAGCTATTCTCACTGTTCAGGGCTCTTGCTAGCCTCACTGTGCTCTCTCCAGTCTCTATCCCCTGCTGATCTCCCTCTTGCCTAGACAGCCCTTGTCCTGTCTAGCTAGCCTGCTGGCCTTGCTCAGTTTACTCCTTCCTCTCTATGCTCTGATTCCTCCAGATGCCTCGGGCTCTCTCTCTCTCTCTCTCTCTCTCTCTCTCTCTCTCTCATATTTACAATAAAAGCTTAAAAGCTTTCCCCCTAACCATACCATGGAGCTTTCATGCTGGCAGTTTCTTTACTGCACCCATATATATATCTGGTGTAAAAAAAGACTTTCATTATTTTTAAGATACTGTGTATATGTGTCAGTGTGTGCTGGTGCCCTTAGAGTCCAGAAGAGGGTGTCGGATCCCCTGGAGCTGGAGTTGTAGGCAGCTGTGAGTTACCCCATGTGGGTCCTGGGAATCAATCATGTCCCCTGCTGTACCAGTACAGGTTCCTAACAGCTGAGCCAGCGCTCCATGGCCATGCCTGGCATCCTGTAGAGCAGCACAGGTTCATAACAGCTGAGTCAGCTCCCCTTCACCATTTTACAAGGGTTTGGAGGATTGAACCTACAGCCTGGAGTTTTCAGGGCAGTCACTTCACTGACTGAGTCACCTCTCAGGTCCTGTCACTTTTCTTCTTTGCACCTCCCAGTGGGTGACTCCTGAGCTCCCTTCCTCCCGTGTTTCCCACCAGCTCCCCACCCCTTTGCTTACTCACTCATTTTGAGTGCTGGTAGGGCCCTATAGCTGCACCAGAAACAAGAGCTGCCTGCCCTCACAGAGGCGGTGAAGGGAGAGACAGCATCCCATGTGTGTTCAAGGTGGTGACTGCAGCAGGCAGACACAAAGGCCTCTGCTAAGCTGATGTGGACGCCTAGGCTCTGTGCTGGGAACCAGGCAGGGAGTCAAACTGGGTTCCCTGGGAAGTGTCTGATTTGACTGGGCTGTTTTTATGTTTGTTGGTTCTAAGTTGGTCACCTGACTGTGGTAGGAAACCTGGAGGAGATGTGACAGGTAGAAAGAGAATCATCTCCTGGCAGAAGCTAGATGACAGGCTTCTGGGTGTGCCCTTGCTGTGCTCAATAAATGCAAACACAAATGATGTGCGTGTATGTGTGTGTGCATGTGCGCGTGTGCACGTAAACCTTTCTTAGCTAACTAATCCAGTCTTCGTCCAGACAACTGAACTCACCTTGGGAATTCAAAAACACCCGCCCTCTGACTAGGTTCTCCCTGAAGACAAAACAAAGTGCTGAACTAAGACTTTAGGGCTCTTTGGTTTCCAAATCAAGACCAGCACTCTCTCTTTTCCTGTTTCTCTCTGGGAGACCATTACTTGGATTTGCTTTTTCCCTCTTCAAGAGCTGAAGAACGTCTAAAAGGCATCATTTACCTTAGTGAGTTAAAGCATCACTTCTGGCCCGAACTTGGTTCGTTTTTTTTACTCGCTTTGCTCTTTGTATCCATTTTCAATATTTAGAAATAGATGGGATTCTGAAACAGGCCAAAATAGACTCAGATGGCAGAAACTGAAGCTCTGCCTGGCACGCCGATGAGTTTCCCTGGAAGGGAGGCGAATTTAATGCAGAATGATCCTTGGCATTCCCTCTTACTGCTTGTTGACTCAGCAAGAGTTCACACACCCCACAGTAGCCACTCTGATTGCTAATGGAGATGCCTCTGTCAAGGTATTTGTGTTTCTCAATCTCCAAAAGGACCTCCCACTTCAATAAAAGCATACAAGCTATGCAGTTGCTGTCATTGCTATATTATTACATGCTTGAATTAAAAACTGTAAATGAGAGCTGGAGAGATGGACCACTTGCCATGCGAGCATGCGGACTAGAGTTGAGATCTCCACCGTCTGTGTGAGTGTTGGGTGGGCATGGATGTCTGCCTATAATCCCAACACACAGAAGATGGAGACAGGCTCCACAGAGCAAGCTAGTTCATTAGACTACCCAAACTGGTGAGCTCTTGTTCAATGTGTAAGGCACACAGTGACCCAGGAAGACACTTGACATCAACTTCTGAGTACTACATGCATAAGCCCTCATACACATGTGCAATCATATGCAATCACTCAATATGAAACATTTTATTATATTTCATTGATTTATTTTTATTTACTGCATATGATATACCAATAATCCATGAAAACTTTTATTAAAAGTTGGTTTTTAATGTATTAATATTATATCAAAATATATTAATGACAAAAACATATATAAATAAATGATTTATGGAATTAAAGGCATCTCGGCTTCCCCCCACCCCTTTACTCTTGCTCCTATGTTAGAGAATCTACAAGGCTGATTGGCTACATAGAACACTGCAAAACTACAGCCGAATTATCATGGTTTTCCTTAATAGCTCTATTTTGCCTACCTCTGAGAGTGAACTAAGATCTTTCTAGCAATCAGGCAAATCCTTTGGAATGAAACAGCTTGCTAGCATTATTTTCACCAAACCCCAAGCTAAGAACATCATCAGACAACACCTAAATCCTCTCACTGCTTCCCTCACTATGCTATAATCTACTGCTTACCCGGGGTTCCCACTGATGTCTTCGGAAAACACCTTGATTTATGACTTTCTTTTGTTCTGTCACTATAGAAGCTCGTGTGGCCGCTTTTCACGTTAGTGCATGCTGTTCAGGGCAACATGAATCTGTCTTCCCAGGTCACGGTCAGTCATATTTGGCTTTGAATAAGTTATATATTGTCCTCTTTGCTGTGAGCACTGTGGTTTTCATGGACGCAGAATGGAAACATATAAGCACCAGAAGGTGAGTTTAAATGTGAGACACTTTAGATGATTTTATAATTAAGAAATGAAACTCTCTGTTTGTGAGGACTATGCTCCACAGAGTAAATCAGAGAATGGCCCAGAATGAATCGAAGCATTTTAAAAGGCAGATAGGACACATAAGCAGGTTAAGAAGTTCTCTATTGGCGGGAGAGTGCCACAAAGGTGGTCAGCGGAGTTGTCCAATGTCCGCCTGGCTCCTGGGCTAGCTCAAAGGGTAGACTTAAGGCCAGGGTGAGTCATACCATTGTTCTCTGTTCAGCGTGAAAAGCCTTCCAAGTGAAATGCCTCAATGGAAGTGGGAAGTAATAGTTAAGATTAAAGTGTCCTAGGGGATGGGGAGTAGAATGTCCATGAGCTGAGAGAAGCAAACTAAGCTACATGCAAAGCAAAAAGGCAGATTGGTCACTACCTAATGATTCATCCAGAGCAGACCCCAAGAAGACTCTGAGGTAGGACAATGGTGGACTATTGGCTAGGGAAGGTAGACTTCAGTAACTGTTGATATGAATTTATGTAACAGAAGTTGTTAATCAGTCAGAAAAAAAATAATCCCTGCTTGGGATTGGATTTTCTTGAATGACCTCCCTTGGAAATCACTGCCCTAAGCTCTGTCAGTGCCCAGGGATCCTGGTGTTTCAGAAAATGAGTAGCTATAGGCTAAACCGGTTTGGTCAGCTCTAAGGGGGGCTCAGGAGTCATCATCCCAGCCAGCAGCCCGGCTCTAGCTTTCCCATCTGAGCTCCTTCCCATGTACCACTGTTTCCTCTCCTCCACCCGAAAGCCTCCTTCAACCGTTAACCCCCACAGTTCATTAAAACAAGCTGTTTGAACAGGTCCACAAGAGTTAGTCATCCTCAGAGGTTTAGGGAGCTTTGCTGTGCCCAGAGACTGGCACCAGCAAGTCTCTCTCATAAGGAGAAGATCTGGCTTGGAGAATTGTGGTTTAGAGTCATGCATTCACAGGTTATAGTTTGCCTGTGTCATGAGCTTGAGACTAGTGGAGCTTATTAAAGTTCGGGACCAATGACCCTATGGTAATTTATATGAGCGTGCTTTAAAAACCTCTTTAAAAAAGGATAAATGCCAAAGCTCTTATCCTTTTTCTCTGATAACAGACATGGTGAAGATGTAAACGCCTTCCAAGGACAGACACCTATACCTGTGAGATTTGGAATGCAAACTCAAGAATCCCATATCTGCTCCCATGTGTCACAGATCTCCCAAGCTAGCAGGATTTGTAAATACATAATGATATTAAACATATATTTTTAAATATGAAGAATTGCATTTTTACACAAACCACAATAATATACTGGCGAAGATACAAGTAGGCAGAAAAAAACTTGGAAAGATACACATTATGACATGAATGCTTGTATACGATCTGTGAGATTGTGGTTGGTCTAAATTGTCTATAATTTTGTTGTTTTCTTTCAATTTAATTTTATTTCTCTCGTTTATTCTCACTGAGGTAGTTGTACTTACAGCAGATCTTCAAAATAGAGGACAGAACTATCAAAAGCAAATCTAAAAAGTCACGAGGGGATGCTGGGGACTGGTGGGTACAGATCACATGGTTCGTGGGGAGTTTCTCCTGGCCTTCTGATTGGTTCAGATGTAGGGTCCTTATTCCAGCTAAACCCACTAGTGTCTCTTCTGAAGGTTGTGTGAACAACAGCTATCAAGGAGCCAGTTTTTCTTTGGGGTTGTGGGGGACATTTTTCTGCTTGCCTACAGGACATAGAGAAATGCCAGTGGCTACTGAGTCCCTGGCTGCAGTTGCCTTTGAGACTGGTAGAACTGGCATCTGTCCTTTCTGAGTTCCGACTCTTCAGTTCTTTCTCTGATCTTATAGAAGCCTTCTGCTCTTCTAACATTTTGTTTTGTTTTGTTCTGTTTTGTTTACTTATTTATTTTTTGTTTTGTCTGAACTAGTTAAGAGTTTGATTTCTGGTACATGGACCGAGTAGAAAGTTAGGAAAATTCAAGAATAAAGTATGACTGTAGTTTTGAAACACATGAAATCACCAATACTTCCTGACTCCAGCGGTTGTAACTGTCTGTATGTGTGCCTGGCCTTGTAGAGGATTGAGAGAAGAATGCAAAATCAGACAAGTGGGGATGACTGGCTCAGATTCACATCATCCTGTCTGGTAAGGAGGCAGAACCCATCGAGGCTGCAGGAAGAACCAGACAATGCCAGTATGGTTTAAGCTAAGGTTATGACCATGAAAATTAAATTGCTTCTTTTACTTACGAATGTGATGTACAGGATAACACATTTACAATAACTCAATAAATTAGAGAGCAATCCCTGCAGTAATTGGGCGACTGAAAGTTTCTAAGCTTTGCTGAAACCTCAGCAAACTGATAGAGACATACTACAAAAGAATCTACTCTAAATGTGGTTTGTGTCCTTCAAAGTCAATGTAGTCATGAGCACTGGAACTTAATTATTCTAGGAATACTTAAATAGTGAGACTTGAGAAGGGATGTCTTGTCTGTCTCTTTCTGTCTGCCTGTGTGTAGGCATGAAGGTGTCATCAGGAGCCATTCCTCAAGTGCTATCCACTTTATTTTATTTTTTTGAGACAGATACTCTCACTGACCTGGGACTTGTCAAGCAGTTCAGATTGGGTAACTAGTGAGATCCAGGATTCTGCTGCTTCTACCTCCACAGCCCAGCAGTGGGATTACAAATGTGTACAACCATTGTTATCATTCATGACACAGGTGACCCAAGGCCAGTCCCACAAGGGGCGGTGGAGGATGACCAGAGGCTGTGGCAGGTGGAAGACAGACAGATATACCAGGAAGAGAGAGCTTGAGTATAGAGTTTATTTAGTGGATATTGGGAAGGGTTTAAGAATAAGGGGTTATGGAGGGAAGAGATAAAGAGAGAGTGGGGGAGAAGGGAGAAGGGAGAGAGAGAGAGAGAGAGAGAGAGAGAGAGAGAGAGA
>LOJH01038945.1:0-14943 GCA_001685095.1 Ellobius talpinus | reverse complement strand
AAGGCAGTTTCTTTTTTAACCAATGAAAGTAACACATAGACAGATAACCCTCCTACATCATGCCACAGAACCTTAGCAGTTTTTCTACACTGATACAGTCATGTTTTTTAAAGTCCTTACTTTTACTGTGGTGAGAATTGCATTCCTGTGTTTATTTATAGTTTAGCAAAATTGAGCTATAAATATGTTAAATTATCTGGGTGTTTTTTTTACTCACTTAGATGTCTCATCAAATGTTACTTGAAAAGAAAAGGAGAAAAACCCCTGACAAAAGGCAGAAAGTTGGGGTGGAGAGATGGCTCAGAGGTTAGGAGCATTGGCTACGCTTCCAGAGGTCTTGAGTTCAATTCCCAGCAACCACATGGTGGCTCACAGCCATCTGTAGTGAGATCTGATGCCCACTTCTGGTATAAAGGTGTGCATGTAGATAGAGCACACTGGTATGCATAAAATATACAAATCTTTAAAAAATGAAATTAAAAAAAGGCAGAAAGTGTGCTTTGGTTTCACATAGCTTAGTACAAGAATGTGAGGATTCCCACCAGAATCTTAGAAGCAAAAATAAAATGAGAGTTTTGATTTTAATGTCCATCCCCCACA
The DNA here is from genome assembly GCA_001685095.1 of Ellobius talpinus. Classification (NCBI taxonomy): domain Eukaryota; kingdom Metazoa; phylum Chordata; class Mammalia; order Rodentia; family Cricetidae; genus Ellobius; species Ellobius talpinus. The sequence continues at coordinate 14,343 of LOJH01038945.1, read as the reverse complement.
CTTCATTCAGCTGTCTGCTGCTGACCTACTGAATAAAGTAGTTGTCTACCCAACCTCTATGGATGTCTCACTCTTGACAGAATCCCCTATTTACAAATAACACAGATAGTTTTTTTTGTTTGTTTTTGAAACTGAATCTCACTATATTGGCCCTCGCGTATAACAGGCAAGCCTTAAACTTGCAGTGATTCACCTGCCTCTGCCTCAGGTTCTGGGATTACAGGAATACCTAACCTGACTTACAACTAACTTATAATTTAATGAATAGAAATATTAGTTTAGGATGGATTCTGTTTACAATTAGTTTGGTATTACAAATCAAAGATGAGTGAGGTTACATTCACATGCCTTTGTAAATATGATCAAATTGCTAAGTTTTTAATTGAGGTAAATTTAAGGTTCCAGCAAATATACCATTTTTTGGTAAGAACCCACACACACACACAGAGTTTCTCTGTGTAACAGCTCTGGCCTTGAACTCCACCTGCCTTTGCATTCCAAGTGCTGGGATTAAAGATATACACCACTGCCACTCAGCCTTATTTGTTTTCAAGATGGAGTTTCACTGTGTGGCCTGGGCATTCCTTGAACTTGCCATTCTCCTGCCTCAGCCTCTTCATACTGAAATTACTGAGATTGCAAGCATGCCTCTGCTGGCCTGGGCATCAATTATCTTTTTTATAGTCCTGACAGGTCTACTTCTTATTGAGCTAATTTAACAAGAGCTTGGTTTACATTCTATTTTCTAGATTGAAACAGACTTGAATGAAGCACAAATCCTTGTATTTGGAACTGTTGAATCGTTGGACTAATTGTTTTAGATTTGTTATAGTTATTAATTAGCAGTAATATATCTGGTACTATGATAATTGAAGCTAAAGGAGGATTCAAAGAAAGATTTATATATTGTGTGTGTTTTGAAATTTGGACTTGAATTGTTATTTGCCCTGTAGATTACATTACTCCACCTTGCTTAATCCCTTCAATAACACGGACTTCATGTTTTTACTCCTTGTTTTGTATCATGAATGGTGGAACTCCTTCAAAATTCAAGGTGTTTTGGATGTAAATTAAATTAAACTCAGTGTGTGAAACATAAATAATTAAACACAGCAAGTCTTATTTCTGATTTTCCACAGTTGTATCTTTGCTCTTGTCAGTTTGTCAACCTAGCATTCTGTTGGTTTTTCTCAAGGAACTGGGATAATTGCCTACTGTAGACGAGCCTACTGTTTTTGATTCTGCTAGCAGAAAAGAGTGTTGCTGTCTTACAACCCCCCTCTTCCCTTCCAAAAAATAAATGCATAAGATTGGCTTGGGCTTACCTACCCTGTAATAGATGTATATCTGCCATGGGAGACGGCTTTGTGAAATCAGTTCTAGTGGCTAGTCAACTATTTTTACAGAGTCCACAGGTGACTATTGTGGGAGTGGGGTGGGGGCATGTACCATTTTACAAGTGGAAGTCCAAGGACAACTCTCTGAAGCTGCTTCTTTGGTGCCCCTTTTACATGGATCCCAGCTATCAAAACAAACTGACATCTCCTAGCCATTCATTGTTTATCTACTGAGGACCCCAAGGCTTAAGTTTAAGTTTGTTAATTGTGTTGGTTAGATTCCAGGGTAAAATGTTTAATTAAGGATAAAGATTGAAATCTTATTACCATTTACATTTACTAGCCATCAATATGAAATAGTCAATTTTTAATGTCCTGCTTGTGATTTTTGGCAAGAGCTAACCAGTTGGAACAGTGGTGGGAGTTTCTAAGTTTCTTTGTGCATATGTGTGTATGCACAAATGCATGGGCACCTGTGCTTGTGGAGGTCAGTTCTCCACCTTTATGTGGGTCTCAGGGATCAAATTGAGATCTATCTGAGTTGGCCAGGCTTGCACAAGTGCCTTTAGCTGGCTTAGCTCTCTGGCCACCCCAGAAAATTTTGTAATTATTTGAAATACTGTACTCAAATTCCATAACACTAAAAAAAAACCAGAAGTAATAGAGACTTCTATGCAGCCTAACATAATTTTATACCCTATGTACTTTATTATTTAGGAGAAAAACACAGTCTCCCATTAAGTGTCCATTTACTTTAAGAAATAGATGTTTTGTTTTGTTGGTTTATGAGAAAAAAAAAGATATTCTGTACTGTTGGTGGACAGATAGAGAATTTGACAGACAGTACGGAAAGGGGAATCCCAGCACTTAGGAGACAGGGAGGGTGTCTAATGAGGCCTCTCTTAAAATAGTACCTCATGAAAACTTCAATGTTTTATTATTCTAATGTAGATTCTTCAGTTTTACCATGATGGGTCCTGGGTCCCACCTCCTGCCTTTGGTTTCAGTTAATTATGAAATCATTTATAGTAACCCAAAAGCAATATTTTTAATTATATTATGGCGCCATCTGCCGTTTCTTAATGTGATACTCCATTTACTTTGGTAAAACTTGTAAGTAGGAGGTTAAAATATATGTTCTTTCCTATTTTTGCCCATGTAAGCATAAAATTGAATTTAAAGCATGCTTTACTTGCCTAAATTTTTATATCACATCTGACATGACTATAGACTTGAATAGAAATATTTTTGTACTCTTGTCTCTGCTCGTTGTGCATGTTCAACCAGTGCCTTTTAAGTTCCTGAAGACTTCGTTTATGGAGTCTCAGTGACAAGGCTCCTTACCATTCATGTTTTTATGACTCTTCTTGTCTCTGAACACCTAGTTTTTCATCTTGTATAGGTTTGTTTCTTACCTGCAAAGTTCCATGGCTGCCCATTCAGATGAACACTCACTCATTCCATAATTCTAAACTACATTTACAAGATGTAGTTGCTGGGGTTTTTTGTTGTTGTTTGTTTGTTTGTTTGTTTTTTAACAAGATTTTTTTTTCCTTGGTTTTCCAAGACACGGTTTCTCTGTGTAGCCCTGGCTGTCCTGGAACCAGGCTGACCTTGAATTCAGAGATCCGACTGCCTCTGTGTTAAAGGCCTGCGCCACCACCGCCTGGCTTACATTTACTTCTTAACATCTTTCCCCCAACCCCAAAACAGAGTTTTCTTTTTTACTTAATTTTTTAAAATTGATTTATTTTTGTTTTATGTGTGTGTTGCTTTGGTTACAAGTATGTATATGCACTATGTGCATGCTTGATACCCACAGAGATCAGAAGGGATCCCCTGGAACTGGAATTACAGATGGTTGTGAACTACCATGTGAGTTCTGGGAATTGAACTCAGTCTGCAAGAGTAACAAGGACTCTTAGCTGAATCTCCAGACCTTTGAAACAGGGTTTTTATTTACCTCAAGCTAGCTTCCAACTCCGACAGTGTAACTGAGATTAGCCTTAACTCCTGATCGTCCTTCCCTCTCTTCTGTGATAGCATATGCCTGTATATAGCTTCTTTTATAGAAATCATTTCTACTGCAAATACAGCATCTTATATTCAGTCTTTTGATCGTCTTACACGATCTAGTACTTTGTCTAGTGTAGCAGTTTGTATATATTGGAATATTAAAGATTATTCCAGGTATGTCTTTTCTTTCTCAACAGAGATGTCTTCGTGTCTACATGTGAGTAGAGGTGCCTTCAAAGACTAGTGGAATCTGATCCCCCTACAACTAACTACAAATATAGAGGTCTTGAGTAACTAGATGTGAAGGCTAGGAATGAACTCGGGTCCTCTGCAACAGCAGTACACCCCCTTAACTACTGTTTTCGTAATCCCTAGAAAGTAAATCTGCATGTATTATTAGATATATAAACTTGGAACTTTGTTGTCCTAATTGAAAGACTTGTGCATAAAGAGAGATGGCTCCAAATGGTAGTTTTTTTAGTAAAGTAGATCATATGGCCATTCAGAGCTCATCCAGTCATTTCTGTGTTACTTTTAGATGTTGTCTATTGAGTTCTGCTGTGATGATCAACTTAATTCCCTTAAACCTTTTGGTTAATAGCTATAGATCCATTCTTTAGTATGATGATGACATTCTCCATTCTTGCTTTTTATTGAAATACTGTCCTAGATAAGTTCTGTATTTGTATAGTGTTTGTACTGGCTGGTTTTGTGTGTCAACTTGACATAAGCTTGAGTCATTAGAGAGGAAGGAGCCTCAGTTGAGGAAACGCCTCCAAGAGATCCAGCTGTAAGGTGTTTTCTCAATTAATGATAATTTGGAGAAGGCCCAGCCCATGGTGGGTGATGACATTCCTGGGCCAGGAGTTCTGGATTCTCTAAGAAAGCAGGCATGGGAAGCAAGCCAGTAAGCAGCACCCTCCATGCCCTTTACATCTCCTCCTGCTTCCAGGTTCCAACCCTGCTTGAGTTCTTGTCCTCACTTCCTCTAGTGATGGACTATGATCTGGAAGTGTAAGCCAGATAAGCCCTTTCCTCCCCAACTTGCTTTTTGGTTGTGGTGTTTCATTGCAGCAATAGAAACCATAACATGTATGATAAAGGTAAAGAATGTCTATATTGCTTAGTGGTGGTGGCACACACCTTTAATCCCAACACTTGGGAGGCAGAGAGAGGCAGGCAGATCTCTCTGAGTTCGAGACCAACGTGGTCTAAAGAGCAAGTTCCAGGACTGGCTTCATAGCTACTGAGAAACCCTCTCTCGAAAACCTTCCCCCCAAAAAGAATGTCTATATTGGGAACTGGAGAAATTACTTCAGAGATTAAGAGTTCCAACTACCCTTCCAAAGAACCCGGGTTCAATTCCCAGCATCCACATGGCAGTTCACAACTGTCTGTAACTCTAGTTCCCGGGGATCTGGCACCCTCGCATGTAAAACATGCAGGTAAAACTCCAATGTACATTAAAAAATAAATAAATCTTTTAAAAAAAGAATGTCTATATTGGTAATGTGTGCAACTGTTTTAAGTTTTCCAGTAATTTGTGTGTGTATTGAGTGTAGAAGTTGAATATATACTTGTGTTCACCTTATTATGAAAACGGATGATGTAATACTTCTGTAATGCTAAATATGTACCAGAAGTAAATTTTCTTCTCCAGTGCATAGTATTACCCTATCTCTGGGCCACTCAAAAGGGATTCTTCCTAGTTATGTTGATGGAGTGTTGTTTTGCCTGCATGTATGTTTTTACACCACTTACATGCCTGATGCCCTTAGAGGCCAGTAGAACTGTGGGACCAAAGTTACAAACATGAGTTACTATGTGGGTACTGATAATTGAACCCAGGTCCTTTGGAAAAGCAGCCTGTGCTTTGAATGTCTGAGCCATCGCTTCAACCCCCAATGAACTTTTTAAATACCATGTGTTGCTTTTATCATTTTATCTGTTACTGCTGAAAAAAAAACATTGTTTGATTCTTTTTCAAAGATTGAGTGTCTACTGTTTCTCTTGGAGCTTCTTTCCTTCTGCTTCTGTAAGGCGGCTACATTATTTGCTGGATACTGTCATCTTATTTCTGTATTTACTCTTTAGTTTGGCTGAAATAGATCTGCATGTCTGGAATATTTATTCTACCTTCCCTTGTGTTTGAGGGTTTAATGAAGAATCATTACTTCCTTTGCGACCTACATTATTTTGACATTCACTATGACAGTTGTCCTTTGTTGTATTTGTACTTTTATATTTGGAAAAAAAATAATCACACTAACTGGCAACATTGTTGACCTTTTTACAGCTTTACCAAATGCCTTACATTGTTGGCTATTTTACAGCCTTACAAAATGACTACTGGAGTTAATAGAGACAGGGTTTGTTTTTAACCTGTAGTCAGCCCTTGGCATTTATGAATTTAACTCTGTAATTTTTGCTCTTTGAGACCTATCATGAGATGTATTTTGTAATCATTATTTTTGCTTTTCTAAATACTAGATAGGTAATATTAAACTTTTACTTGGGATTTGAAATAAATTTTGTATACATTTTGTAACTTTCGGTGTCCCATCACAGTTATGATGATAGCTGATGTTGAGATAATATCTTTACCAGGAACTATTATCAGTCATCACAATAAATACTAAGGTGGACAACCATGACACATACCCATTTATTTTAAATTTAAGATTATTATTTGTGTGGTGTGTAATGTGTGTGGGTAAGCAAGTGTATGCAAACAGTCAGGCCATCTTTCAGGAGTTCTATCATGGGTTCTGGGCATTAAATTCAGGTTGTCAGCCTTTGTACAGTAAGTGTGTTCACTTACTGAGCCCGTCTTGCTGGCCTACTTACTTATCTCCATTTTGTAGACGAACTGAGAATCAGTAAAGGAATTGAAATTTAAAAATGAGAAACTGAGGCCAGGGAGATTTCTCAGTTGGTTAAAATACTTTACGGTATAATCATGAAGGCCTAAGTTCAGATCTTCAGGATCCATATAAATCAACTAGGCCCAGCATCATGTATCTGTAGTTGTTGGGGAAGCAGAGACACGGGGACCCCAGGTCAGTGAGAGATACTGTTAAAAAAATTTCTAAAACATAATTTAAATAAGAGTAGAGAAACCATAACCATATATCGTGTGTGTGTGTGTGTGTGTACACATACACAGAAACTTTCTGAACAGAATGGGGCTAATAGTGAATTCTAAATAAAGGCCAGTCTTTCTAGAACTCTTGTATCTTTAAATTGACCTGTACTGTCTCCAGTTAATATTGATATTCTTTTACTAAATGAAAATACCTAAGAAGCTACCTCTTTAGAAAATGATTCTTAAAAGGTGTGTGTTCCACTGCATTGCCCTTTTCTACAGGCCTCTAAAATACTACTAGGTAACAGGTGTACTTAGTGATATTTAGTACAAACAATTTGCATTTGGATAGCAGTAAAACCTCAGCTGGCCACGGACTGATCATCCTCCTCCCTTGGCCCTCTGAGGTTGAAGATTGGGGCCTTGTGCTACCATGACTAGGTCATACTGGTTTTTGGTTTTTGTTTTGTTTCATTTGTAGAAACATTACTAGACATTGTACTGTAGTTAACTATAATACTGTGAAAAAAAGAACTGATTATGCCTCTTCCCCATTTGCTTTCCTTCTTCCAAATAAAGTAGTTGTTTTAGGTGACATTTCACAAAGCAGAGGTGATAAAGTTATGTGTTCCACTTGTGTCCCTAAAGAGGACAAAAGGAGGAACTGGAGTTGCAGATGCTTGTGAGCTGCAGTGTTGGTGCTGGGAACCAAATTTTGGGTCTACTGCAAGGACAGCAAGTACTCTTAACCGATGAGGCATCTCTCCAGCTTGAGGTTAAATATGTAGTGATTTTAAGAATAAAATAGCCAGACAGATGGCTCAGTGGTTAAGAGCATTTGTTGCTCACGAAGAGGATCTGAATTCTGTTCCTAGCAACCACATTCTTCATAACCACCTGTACCTCCAGTTTCAGGAGCTCTACCACCCTTTTCTGACCTCAGTAGGTAGCACACACACCAAACACTCACACATACACTTAATAAATCCTACAAATAATAAAATAAAATAGCCTCATTCTCATTTTGCTCTTTGTACTTTGTTCTTTCTCCAGTAAATATGAACCAGTAAAAGATATTTTTAGAAATCTTGAGTTTAATATGAAAATAAGGGTCAGACACGATAAACCTTTTTCCCTAAGCTTGTATGCTAAGATTGAGGGCCATTGTTAGTTTGGAGCGATGGTCATTCTGATGATATATTAGTCACATCAGCTTATACAGGTCTAGCTGTGCTTTTAATTACTGTGTTAACTAGTTAATCTTGGGTTAAGCTTGGAAATGATTAGAATTATGCACGCTGCTGGACATGGTGACTACATAGTGAGTTCCAGGCCAGCCTGGGCTACATAGTGAGACATAAGTTCCAGGCCAGCCTGGGCTACGTAATGAAACATTGTCTCAAAACAACCCGAGAAAAGTCACTACCTTTAAAAATAATTTTTTTATTGTTCAATAGAATAGGAATATGTTTATGAAGATTGACAGGTAATAATGAAGATGCAAAATTGAATGAACAGTGTGAAAAGAGAAAACACCTTTTGAAAGAATTTTTAGGCTTGCAAGATGGCTTGGCAGCTTAAAATGCTTACCATGGAAGGAAGCCTCATAGTTTGAGCTCAGTCTGTGGAACCCATGTTAGAAGGAGGGAACCAATTCCCAAAAGTTTTCCTCTGACCTCCACACATGGTGTGCATTCATACCTGCATTCACATAGACACACACTAGTAAATAAAAATAAATTCAAGAAATTTTATGATGTTCCATTTTACAAGGAGAAGGGACTGTTTTACACTCCTCTCCCTGAAAGCCTGAGAAAAATGTCCTGAGGAAACAGCTTGTGATGTGTAACAGGAAAGCTAAAATATTCCCAAGGAAATGTAAACTTGGATTAGTAGCTGTAAAAAAAGAGTTTTGATTTTTCAAGTTAAAGCTATGAATTTAATCAGTTCTGGAACAGATTTCTTTCTAGACACTATCAATAATTTTGACCTAAACAAAAATAATAACACAAGTTCATTGAGCAAAAATACTTTATCATTTACAGTGCAGTTGTCTCATGAATTGGATGGCACATTAAACATGAAGCATCACTGTTGTGATATATAAAAATGATGACGGGTAGTCTGTGCTTTCTGACCACATGCATGCTGCAGTGTATTTTCAGATGACAGAAGCAGCTTCCTTTGTAGACCTCACTTGTCGCTCTGTAGCTCTGGCTACTCTCTTCCAGGGTTAGCTAGCACCATGCATGACACAGCCATTCATTGACTCATTCATTCGGCAGATACTTGTTAGCCATGCTTTATGCCATGCAGTTTAGAACAAAAATGTATGAATTTCTTCAGTAGAAATGAATCCTGATTGGGTTTCTGATATTTATAATTAGCAAAGATTAGACTTTTCAAAGTTGTTAGAGAGTAGCCAAAGTGTTTTTATCTTTTTTGGAAGAAGGAATTAGCTAATTTCTACAGTTATGTGATGGTAAAAATTTAACAAACATGTTTACATGTTTATATAAATAAATATATTACTGCAGGGTATTATGTAGCATTGTATTAAATGGTTACATTTAGAAAATTTGTAATATAAGTATAACCAGAGTCTGGACACATTGTACACCAGGCCAAGACTTTCAAAAGCAGATTTAAAATACTTATTTTGGATTCTCTGTCTTAAAATACCTCTGTTTTAAGTAAAGTATTTAAATTAAAGAATATTTAAAATAAGTATTCCCTTGATTTCACTTTTTTCATGGATATTTTTAGTTGGAAAAATTCTGTAGTGTTTCCTAGCTGTGTTAGAAACAGTTGTCAAGTCAGTGCTTTGCACTGTAAGACTCAGAGCTGTTTCTAACACACTGTTGTTACCAGCACAGACTGGACTGTTTGCAGGTTGCCCTGTGTCTCTGTAAGTAATGTGGAATATAGATAGTCTGTATGTATAGGGGATAGCTTCTGTATGTTAATTTCTATAAACTATATTCTGCAAACCTTTGATATGGTCACAAATACATATATGAAAATCAAGGTGTTCTACCTAGCCTTAGACTGAATAGACACCAGATTGTTATTTGTATCCTAATACATTTTCATTGCTACTTAATTATGGAGTTGTTAATTATTTACCTTTAAATTAAGAAACCCATTCATTTTCTAAAGATCTTCCTTTCCCTAGTGGTTTCAATTCATTGTGAAAATTCAAGAAAAAAATATATAGGATTTGAAGAAAAGTCTAGAAATGTAAAAATAAATTTTGGTTATGTGTGTGTATATATAATATGTATATGTAGCCTACTGTTAAATTGCATATTAGGTTTTATTACTATTCTTGAGATTACATATATATCTAAGTGGGGAGTTATAGAAAATCCTAATTGAGTTACGGTATTTAGTAGCTGCAGTGGACCATTGGCTTTATATAGTTTTTCTTATTTATGTAATATATCATATTTTATCTGTTCTTGTGTGCTAGGTCTGCCTTGGGGAATATTTCTCTATGATTTTAGATGGGAACAAAAATAATGTAAAAAAATTGTAAATTTGGAGGATAGAAAAGTTAAATCAGTCCTATCTGTTCATTCTTCAGTAAAAATCATAGTTCTCATTAGTTGTGGAAATTAAGTAATTTTCTACTGAGAGTAACCAACATTTACTGAGTCTGTATAGGTACTGAGCTGAAGCAGTGAAAAAAGATATAAAAGAGGGCCCTTGCCTTCAGAGATTATAATTTTGTTAAAATGTTACAACTAAGGTAAAAATAATTAAGGCAACTGCCTTTATCACTGTTCTATTGCTGGGAAGAAAAATGTCACTAAGGCAACTTTTTTGTTTCATGACAGGGTTTCTCTGCGTAGCCCTGGCTCTCCTGGAACTCAGTCTGTAGACCAGACTGGCCTTGAACTCAACGATCTGCCTGCCTGCTGAGCGCATTTGCCATCACACTTTGTTCCAAGGCAACTCTTATGAAAGAAAGCATTTAATTGGGGGCTTGCTTAGTTCTAGTCCTTTATCATCATGGTGGGAAGCATGGGGTCAGGCAGATGTGTTGCTGGAGAAGCAGCTGAGAGCTACATGCTGACCTGCAAGCAGAGAGACACTGAGCCTGGCTTGGGTTTTTGAAATCTCAAAGCCCACTCCCAGTGACACACTTCCTCCAACAAGGCCACACCTCCTAATCCTTCTAATCCTGTCAAAGAGTTCCATTCTCTGGGGACTGAGCATTCAAATATGAGTCTGTAGTGCTCATCTTATTCAAACCACTATAGTCACAATACTACAGTAAGGAAGATGTGGCACATATTCAAAGACAAATCATAGAGACAGTGATAACTAGAAAACGTCCTCCTTTGCTTCTTTTAAGTCTTTAATGCTTGCTTTACTGATAGGAGAAAAAATTCCAGAGCAGATGGATGGGTGATCACTTCAATAAAAAGATGAGGGTGTAAGTAGAAAGAGTTTGTATAGAATAACAAAGTTGATACTGTATTTTAAGCCTTAATAACATTATTCTGAGCATGGCTAAACTAAGCTGATAGAAGTACCAGTCTAATGTATGCATATACTCCAAACTTAGCATAGTGACATCACCGAATTTTAGCTGAACCCTGAGGTAGGAGGAAGGGGAGTGGGTGCTCGGAATGAGAGAGCCCAAGCAGTGAGCAGGAGATGGTGCTGCTGTGAGCACTGTGCTTGTTTGTCCTGACTCTGCGTGATATGAGACCTGTGAGGACGACTCAGTGGTTAAGCATACTTGTTGCTCTTGAAGAGAACCTGGGTTCAATTCTAAGCTCACAGCCATCTCCTGTTCCAGGGTATCCAAAGCCCTTCTCTGACTTCCACAGGTACCAGACATGCATATGGTACAAACACATTTATACAAGCAAAACATTCATTCACATAAAATAAATTAGATAAATGAATGAATGAATGAATGAATGTTTTGGGGGGAGCTGGAGAGATGGATGATGGCTCAGAGGTTAAGAGCACTGACAGCTCTTGCAGAGGTCCTGAGTTCAATTCTCAGCAACCACATGGTGGCTCACAGCCACCTGTAATGAGATCTGGTGCCCTCTTGTGTGCAGAAGTACATGCAGACAGAACACTGTATACATAATAAATAAGTAAATCTTTATAAAAGACGCTTTACATATTTAAAAATGATTAAAGATGTTCAAATGTTTTTAAAGTGTGACATTGGGACTTTTTAAAACAGCTTGCAAAGAGACTTAGAAATTGAAAACATTGACAACATTCCTCATTGTTCATAGTGACTAGAAAAAGTACCTACTGGTCAGACACTCACAAACAAATTCAGTGATAGAGAAATCTTAAAGATAGTATAAAACATTTATAAAGTAATTAGGGGCAAGATGGTAAAGGACTTGCTGCGCAAGCCTAACTTGAGTTCAGTCCTAGGAACTCGTGGTAGAAAGGATAGCTCTGAAAGTTGGCCTGTGAACTCATGTACATTAAGAAACAAAATAAAAATGAATATTCTAATAGATTAAAGAGGGGAATAAAGCAGCTGGGCAGTGGTGATGCACGCCTTTAATTCCAGCACTCAGGAGGCAGAAGCAGACAGATCTCTGTGAGTTCGGGGCCAGCCTGGTCTAGAAGAACTAGTTGCAGGACAGGCTCCAAAGCTATAGAGAAATCCTGTCTCGAAAAACCAACAAAGGAAAACAAGGGGAGGGGGTGGATAAAGCATGATGAAATTTTTATAAACAAGTGTGAAAAAGTAAGTCAAATCAATTTTCAAAAATTAAGGTTGGTAGTGCATGGCTTTAAACTGCAGGGAAGAGCAGGTGGGATGGTCATTCCAAGTTTGAGGTCAACCAGGTCTACATCACTAGTTCCAAAGATATATGGCTATATAACACAACCCTGTCTCAGAAAGGGTGGTAGTAGTGCCTAAGATGATACTTAGGATACTTTATGAAAAGAATAAAAAGAGCTATTACATAATGATACATTGAGTAATTTGCCAGGAATTAATAATCTTGATCTGTATCCACTTAACATTTTGGAGTATATAGAATAAAGGCTTATAGGTTAAATAGATTACCTAGAGACATAGTGGGAGATTTTAGCCTATTTCTTTCTGAAGCCAGTAGATAACCATACTAACTCAACTCACAAGAAAGGACAGATACTGTAATTGAACCATATTAAAATGGTGTTAAAAGAACACTTTCTGTGCTGGGCAGTGGTGGTGCACGCCTTCCAGCACTCAGGAGGCAGAGGCCTGTGAGTTCCAGGACAGCCAGGGCTATACAGAGAAACCCCGTCTCGAAAAAAAGTAAGCAAAAACAACAAAAAGAATACATTTTGTTATATATCCTAGAGAAGCCTCAAACTCTTGATCCTCCAGCCTTAGCCTCCTGCATGCTGAGGTAATAAGCATGCGGCCGATACCCGGCTAAAAACAATGTTTAAATGAAACATTAATAGCTAAACTCTCCGCTCATTTTGCTGCTATGCCTCGGGCTTCTTTTTTGAGGAAATAGAAAATCTGGTTTCTCTTTTAGTTATACTAAGGATGATTGATTTTTCAATTGCTGAATTTATTAATTCATTAAGAAATTGAAAAGCAGTGATTCTGCAGTTTTATTATTTTCTTCTGGAGTGTGTGTCTGTAGGGGAGACATTTCTTGTCTATTGGCCATTTGATGGTTCAGTTTAAGCCAGGAAAATAAATTTTTTATTTTATGAATTTGAGTATTTTGTCTGTATGTATGTCTTACACCACATGCATGCCTAGTGCCTGAAAAGGCCAGACAGCGCCAGATCACCTGGAACTGGAGTTGTGAACACCTACCAATGTAGGTGCTAGGAATTGAACCTGGGTCATCTGGAAGAGCAACCAGTGCTCTTAACCGCTGACCCATCTCTCGAGTCATTTCTTTTCTTTAGCCAATAAGAGCCTCTTTAAGCTAACTCCCTGTCCCATAGAGAGTGTGTGTGTGTCCCTGAACTACAAACAAGTTCCATGTGTAGATACATGTACAGAGTTTTTGTTTGGTTGTATTATTCAATTGTTTTGTCTTAGTTTAGTAGTTTGGGCCTTGTATGTAATGGGCACTCTACATTCTTCAGCCCTGATTGTTTATTGTTTTGTTTTGGGTATTTTGTCTGGCCTGACTGTATCCCTGGCTGTCTTGAAACTCATTCCTTATACCAGGCTGGCCTTGAACTCACAGAGATCCAACTGCCTCTGCCACCTGAATGCTAGCAGCCCTAATTTGTATGCCACCCTGTATATTGGAGGTAGTGCTTCATCACACTGTATCTGTAGAATTGCTTCATATGTTGTAACAGCTACACAGTAGTCCATTGTGAGCTGTCTGACAGTGAACATTTTGGCTGCTGTCTTGTAGGACAGCTACTGTGACAAATGTCTTGGTACATGCTACTGCTTGGCCGCGTGTGTGACGACAGCTGCAAAAGCAGCTGTCAGAAGAGCTTGCCACACTGCCTTCTGAAAGCAATGAAGAGTCTTTCCTCTTGTCTTTGATGGTTCTAAAACGTAAACTGTCTTTTGTACCTTTGGTAATGTTGTACATAAAATCAGCTGGAGGGTGGCAGAGCACACCTTTAGGCAGACAGGTGGATCTCTGAGTTCAAGGCCAGCCTGGACTACACAGAGAAGCCCTGTCTCAAAAAACCAGTGTGTGTGTAACAAATAGGAGTACGGGCTGCTTTTCGTCCCGCCCAGCTCCCGCATGGATAGCTTATACCCAGAAATAACAACACTCAAATTGTATTCATTTAAACACTGCCTGGCCCATTAGCGCTAGCCTGTTACTGGCTAACTCTCACATCTTGATTAATCCATTTCTATTAATGTGTATTGCCACTTGACTGTGGCTTACCGGCATAAGTCTAACCACCGTCCATCTTGGGTAG